>PVHN010025188.1:0-25358 GCA_004024685.1 Dipodomys stephensi | reverse complement strand
TAATTGTACCAAGGAGTTGTGCTTCCACAAACAGTTTATGAATACAATGTGTCATAAACAGTGTCACCCATTTCAACATTCTCATCCCTCTGCCTTTAGCCCAAGTTTTGCTGTTTATTTTGAAAATGGAGTCTGGAAGACTTTTCTGCCCAGGATGGCTTTGTACTTTGATCATCTGTTTCTCAGCTCCTGAGTGCCTAAGATTCTAAGACTCGAATACCTACTCTTAAATATGAACATTAGAGTTTAACCTAATAACCCACTTAGCCATAACACTGAGTGAAATAATCTAAAGTCTGAAAAGTAATACAGTTTTGGAATTTCTTCTGTTACTTCCTAAACAAATTATTTTAACAACACATCCTGGATAGAAAAGTCACAGATAAATGCTAGGTTACAAAAGGAAAGGAAAATGTATATTCTATGATCTCACTTGGCTTATTTTTCTTAGTGAAAACTCTGAATCTTTTCTTTGATTAGGTGAAATATATAGAACCAATAATACAAATCACACATATTTATGTAAATTTCATGAAATTATAATCTGCATCCCTTTTCCCCTGTCAAGTTTAAGTAAGACTTACTGTGAGTACCAGGAGAAGGCAGGTGCTAGTGGCTCATGCCTGTAATCATAGTTACTCAGAAGGCTGAGTTCTGAGGATCATGGTTCAAAGCCAGTTTAGTAGAAAGACCTTATTAATCACCAAATAGGTGGGAGTAGAGCTTTCATTCATATGATAGACCAATACCTTTGAGAAAACAGCTCAGAGACAGCACACAGATGGTCCTCTAGCCTCAAGACCAGTAAAACAAATTTAAAAATTAAAAATAATAAAGAATATTAGGCCAAATTGCTGGTTGTAATAGCACATAGATTAGCACATAGGAGGCTGAAGAAGTAAGATTATGAGTTCATGTGTAGGCTATGTAAGGAGATCCTGTTTCAGAACTAAGAGATATTTTAGTAATGAATACTCTGGGAGTGTTCTTTTTCTTCCCTCAGAGTGGCCCATATTTTGGACAAAATAAACCTTTATTGGTAAAATATTCAAATAATGAAATATCATGCAGAAAATTATAAAGAACTACCAAATAATTTTTTGCCAAGTAATTAATAAAGGATGATTATTAAGTAAATGAAAATGATTCAAAAATATTGTCTTATAAATTCTCACACCGTCAAGTGATCACAATTCAAAGTATTATTAATTATCTGCCTACACCTATGCATATTAAGATTATTAAAATGAAACAATATGTATAAGAACATAAATGAGGCATATTGGATTCTGGAAAAAATATTTTTATAGAGTAAATGTTAATATCCACATCAACTGATCATTTTCTTTTTACTAATGCTTATAAATATGGCATGTTTTTAAAAAATGAACTATATGAAAGATATTGCTAGCATTTTTATATAGGCATGTAACAGGGTTTTTCAAAACATACATAATCAATATGCATCCACCAAAAACTGCCAATATATCATTCTTAAATTTTGTAATTGGCTGTTTAAATTTGTTCAATAAAGCTTATGATCTTAATATCTCATGTGCAGAAGAAAATGGTATTTTTCATTAACAATCTCTTCTATCTCCTTGTTAACAAGCATAACTAAACCAAGTATTCAAGATTTCATCTAAAGAATGAGAAGTGTATTTTGTTAACAATACATTGCTGGAGAGGAATTTCTGTAACGTTCCTTATTAATCTGAAGGACATGTATTTATTAACACTAAACATGTGAGAACTATCATAAGGTATATGTGGCTAGCATTAACTTCCCACTGGAAAGGAAGCTTTGTTATTTCCAATATATTATTTTGCCTATGGTCAGTGACAAATGAAGTTTTGCTGCTCAGAAAATACTTCAAGTTTCAACTGTATTGAGAAAAACAGCATTGGCTAAGTAGGCAAAAATGTACCACAAAAAGATCTGAAGCCTAACATAACTAAAATTATGTTTTACTTAAAATACCATTATTTAAGGGAATTGCATTTCAGTTTTCTTTTAAATAGGTTAAGTTACCAAGAAAACACTTGAGGAAGAAGAAAGCAAGATGATCCACACCACACCTTACTTCAGTCCACTAACAGCAAACACCACTTGTATGTAGAACTCTCATTAGAATTTAGTCTATAATTTATATGTTACCAATTTTTCCCCTAGGAAATGGGATAATGAGGATTCTAGATGGACTGTTATTTTCTTTGTATATCCTATCCTAACAATAGAGATATATAATCAATTCAGTGGAAGTTTGATGCAATGCAAAATTTACTTGATGGTCATTTATATTTCTTACATTGACCTAGGGTATAGTTTAATATATTTTAGTGAGAAGGTGGCCAAAGGAAAAAAATCTTAAACATATCACTAGGAAGCTAATATTTCTGTAGTCAGTAATAATTAATCAAAAATATGATGATACTATCATATTTTTATAAATTCTCATTTCTGTAGTAAAATAGCAAACCTGAGCAAAATTTCTTTACGTTATCTCAAAGCTTCTTTCAATACTGTGTCCCTTCCACATGCAGAGCTATGTTGCAGAACAGCTTAGATCCCAAGTGAGTAAAATAAAACATCATTTGAATCTGCAATTTCTAACTCACCTTTTTAGTATATATAGAACAGAAATAATACCATTGTCTACGTAGAATCCAAGCTAGGAAAATAGAAGTCACAATTTTACTGGTTTTATTTTTCTATAACTTTTCAAAAATTGGAAAATTTAGGCACAAGCATTAAAAACAATACAAGAAAGACATGCCTGACTCTACACACCTATACCTGTGACCTTGCTCACTGTTCATGTTATTGTACAAAAATCAATGACAACTCCAAAACTACCAAATATCTGATTTTTAAATTTTTTAATACTTAATTACAATAAAGTGACTACCTGGATATTATGTGTTTGTGTTTGATTTTGATTACCACTACATTTTTTATTGTGAAAATACTGTACAGAGGGGTTACAATTATATGGGCAAGATAATGAGTACATTTCTTATCAAGCATTGTAGCCCCCTTCTTTGTTTCCCCTTCCCATCCTTTTCCATTGTCCCCCTGCCCCTGACCCAATCCTCCCTGCTCCCACTCCCACCCCAGCCCATCTTCCCTACCCCGACCCTCCCCCACCCCGGCAACAAAGTTGTACATCTCATTGGTGCAATGGGTCCACCTGTATCCCTATTTAAACGATTTGCTTTTCCCCATTTTTATTACTTTAAATTAAGGGTAGAACATGAGAGATTTTATTGTGGCCAAAACATGCACATAATATATTTTGAAGACATCCATCCACACTTTTGTTCAGTCTTATCACCTCCAACACTTCTGCTTCTTTTCACAGTATTAATGAGTTTCCTTATGGCATTTGATATCTGCATAAGTGCATTTCACTCATCACTATCACTCTTCCACCCTCCCCATTCCTTCAGATTCCCTTTATAAAATGCCCAAACTTTGTGCCATGTCCTCAACTTCTTTGAGTTCTACTTTACCTAATTTACCTACTTTACAAAAATGGATGAAATATTCATATTTCTAAGATTTCATTTAACCTGATGGTCCCCATTGTTTGTTTTCGGTACCTGAGATCATTTCATCTCCAGTAGACCTAAATTACACTTCATTTTGTATATACCACATCTTCCTATATATTCATTTGTTGATTGTCACCAAGGCTGATTCCATGAATTAGCTATTATGAGTACTACTGCAATATTTTAATAGTTCTGAAGTGAACATGAGGATTTCATTTTCACTATGGTATGCTGATGACATGCATTCCTTTTGGGTATGTGCCAAGAAGTGGTTTATTCAGATGTTTGCCTTGTAGAATATCTCCTGAGATGATAATAAAGAAACTCGGTTGTAGAAAACACATTTAGTCCACAAATTATCATTTGATTCTAAGCATAACAAAGAAAAAGTAAATTTTTATTACTGATAATTTGGAAATTTTATGTCTGTCTTTAGCATTTACATTAAAATTTCTTACAAATGTATTTATATTTCTTGTTTTACACTGTACTTATTCTCTGAGGTGTTTGGAAATTGGATATTATAAAATGTGGTATGAGTATGTTTCCTCTCACAGCCCTCAGATCCACCTTTTTATCTCAAGAAATTGGCTTGATTCTATTACTTGTAGCTCATGATACCCTTGCATTAAATTATGTCTCACAACATGACAGTTAAGCAAAACTAAAGAAGTCATCTGTCTTCAACTAGCAGTGCAGATATGAACTGCCAGCTAAAAGTAGCTGATATGGGTTCCTTTCAGCTTCCATTCAGTGAGACATGGCCCAGATCCTCAGGAATCCAAGTGAATACCTCAGCTCCAACTGTTTTATGTGCTCCAACTAAGGTAGCTCAAGTCATTTACATGTCTGAATCAGTCTATTTTCACTGCTATAACAAAATATCTGAAGTGTTTTGTATTTCAGTATATTGTAAAGAAAAGAGAGGTCTATTAAACTCACACTTCTCAACGTGCAAAGTCCAAATGGGCCTGATGCCTGCTCTGGTGAGCATCTCATGAGAGAGGACATATGGTTGGAGAGAGTGAGAAAGATGGCCCATTAGAAGGCAGAATCCAGAGGGCAGGGAGTGGTCATTCCTGCTTATTTCTCATAGCCTTTTCAAAAGAACCAGAGCTCTGTTTGCACGTGTAAAAATGTACAAATATTTAAAAACTGTCAAGACTTTAGAACCCATTATAATCTATGTTTCTAAATTTTCATTTTAATTTTTTAGTTATGAATTATTAAAATTTATTCTCTCATCCTTCTTCCTTTTGTAATGGGAATAGTAGTATGAAGAAAGCACAAACCATTCTAAGCCATTTACAGCATGATTTCCAATATATTGGTTAAATAAATGGAGCAAGCTAGGTAAGTTTTTAAAAGATCATATTAATAAGGTGATACACTTGATAATTAGAAGAAAGGAAAAAGTTTTACTTCTCCATTCCTTTCTTCATGTATCAGAAGAATATGACCTTGTATTTTGGTTGCATCATCAAATATTATAAAGACAGCTATTTCAAAACTTGTCTAAACAATTGATAGAAGAATATCAGGAGTTGGAGAACAGAAAGGTACTCAATGCCTGGCTGACTCATTGAGATTGGGCCTGGAAATAAAACAACTCATCGTAAGAGAATATGAAACACAAAGCCATGAAACATTGTGTATTCCCAATATATGTATTTCTTCTAAGCTGTAAATATGGATAACTTTGACCTTTCTAGATTCTAAAAGTTGAATATGGCCAGGCACATATGCTCATACTAGTAAAACTAGCTACACAGGAAGGTCATATCTCTGGTTCAAAGCCAAGTAGAGTAGGAAAGTCTATGAGATTCTGAAACTCATTTAACTGCCAAAGATCCAGAAGTAGAGCTTTTGGCTCAAATGATATAATGCTAACCTTAAATTTAAAAGCTCATGGATAACTGAGTGCTTGTGGCTCACACCTATAATCCTAGCTACTCAGGAGATTGAGATCTGAGGATCATGGCTCAAAGCCAGCTTAGGCAGGAATCTCATAGTGAGACTCTTATCTCCAATAAGCCACTGGAAACAGTGCTGTGGCTCAAGTGGTAGAGCTCTAGCCTTGAGCTAATGATCTGAAAGACAGCACCTAGGCCCAGATTTCAAGCTGCAGGATGAACACACACACACACACACACACACACACACACTGTATATATATATATATATATATATGTATATATATATATATATATATACATACATACATACATACATATATATACTAAAAGGAATCGCATTACTATAAGCTTGAGCTGAAGAGTTGAGGGACAGTGAATAGGCCCCAAGTTCTGCCTCTAGAACAAGTCCACAGACATGCAAAATTAATATTAAAAGGAAAAACATTACTATTCATTTTTCCTATGATTAATATTAAAATTTGATACATTCATCCACATCTCTTCTTCATAAAATTATTTATCCCTTCTTGGCTTTTTGGCTAAGATCAAATATTCTATTTGTTCTTATCAATTTAATATGTGATACACCCTCTATCTGAGAACAATACATTGAATAGATTTTTGTGGGTTTCCTTGGTTTTTGTTTTGTTTTGTTTTTGTTTTTGCCAGTCCTAGGGCTTAAACTCAGGTCCTGGGTGATGTCTGTGAATCTCTTTGCTCAAGAATAGTGCTCTACTTTGTGGAGGGGAAGGGAAAAATGAAATGCTGAATTAGGAATACAGGTTGTCCCATTGTAATGATGAAATGTACAAGACAATTTTTGAAAATGAACTTTACAACTTTGAGGGGGTAGTTTTGGAGGTGGGAGGGAAAGGATGGTGGGGTAAAACAAAGGAGGAGGCAGCATTTCTTGATAAGAAATGTACTCATTACCTTGCTTATGTAACTGTAACCTTTTGTACATTATTTTTACAATAAAAATGTACCAAACTATTTTTATTTTTAATTTAAAAAATCAGTGGTTTTAAATCATAAGTATTCTAGTATCTAAACACACCTTCATTTTGTTTGGATAATGGTT
This sequence comes from Dipodomys stephensi, assembly GCA_004024685.1. Classification (NCBI taxonomy): domain Eukaryota; kingdom Metazoa; phylum Chordata; class Mammalia; order Rodentia; family Heteromyidae; genus Dipodomys; species Dipodomys stephensi. The sequence goes on along the minus strand of PVHN010025188.1, from coordinate 18,806 downwards.
ATTTTTGTTCAAAAAAGGAAATAGTTATAAGAGTTAGGGATAAACAAGCCAAAGCAGAAAGATAGCAGTAGGAACCAGTTAGAATGGAAATGGAAGCAAAGACAATCAAAAAGACTAACAAAATGGATCAAAACAATATAGAAAAGAAGAAAAACCAGAAAAAAACAAAAAATTAAGATTAAAATGATGATAAAGAAAGAAAAAATAAGAGGGAATGGAAAATAAAAGGAAATAAATAAATATTTAAAAAAATTAACAATTAAAAATGGAGCCATAATTAATCATGCATGCAACAAAGAAACACAATTATCAATCACCATATTCTCTCTCTCTCTATATATATATATGTGTGTGTGTGTGTGTGTGTGTGTGTGTGTGTGTAACACAAAACAATACAAAAACAGGCAACAAAGAGTTCTCCAATTAATTTGGGGGACCTCGTGTCTTCCAATGTGCATGCAGTATGCTATATCTTAGTGGAGTCTATGCTTTAGTTGGTGAGATGTTTTTATTTTTAAATATTTTTTACTGTAAGATACTGTAGCAGGGTATAAAATTTACCTCCCAAAACAATGGCTTTTCTGTATGCCAACAATGAGAAAAGTGTGGCTGAAATTAGGAAAAGCAACTCCATTCGTAATAGCCCCACAAAAAAAAAATACCTAGGAATTAACTTAACCAAAGAAGTGAAGGACCTCTATGATGAAAACTTTAAAAACCTGAAAAAGGAAATCAAAACAGAACTTAGAAAGTGGAAACACTCCCATGCTCCTGGCTTGTAAGATCAACATTGTGAAAATGGCAATATTTCCCAAGGCTACCTAACAATTCAATGTGATACCTATCAATATTCCAACCTCATTCTTCAGGAAAATAGAAGAGGCAATCTAAAAATTCATATGGAACAATAAAAGACCCCGAATAGCAAAAACGATCCTCAACAGAAAGAACAATGCTGGAGGAATATCAATACCAAATGTCAAACTCTACTACAAAGACATAGTAATCAAACCAGCTTGGTACTGACACAAGAACAGACCTCAAGACCAATGGAATAGAATTGAAAACCCAGAAATGAACCTACAGACCTATAGCCATCTATTCTTTGATAAGGGAGCTAAAACAACAGAATGGAACAAAGACAGCCTCTTCAGTAAATGGTGCTGGCAAAATTGGTTAACTACTTGTAGAAAACTAAAGCTAGATCCTTATATATCACCCTGCACCAGAATCAACTCCAAATGGATCAAAGACCTCAGAGTCAAGCAGACACTCTAAAAACATTACAGTATGGAATAGGAGAAACACTAGGTCTCTTGGCACAGGCCAAAGTTTTCTTAATAGAGACCCAGAAACACAACAAATCAAAGAAAGGTTGGACAAATGGGATTGCATGAAGTTGCAGAGTTTCTGCATGGCAAAGGACATAGCTAGCAAGATCAATAGAAAGCCCATGGGTTTGGACAAGATCTTCACTAGCCATACAACAGACAAGGGTTTCATATCTAAAATATACTTGTAACTCAAAAAATTAAATCCCCCAACAACAAATCCTCAAAGAAACAACTGCCCAATAAATAAATTGGCTAAAGACTTAAAAAGAAACTTCTTGGAAGAGGAGAGAAGGATGGCCAATAGACACATGAAAAAAAGGATCAATCTCCCTAGCCAGAAAAGAAATGCAAACCAAAACAACATTGAGATACCACCTCACCCCAGTTAGAATGGCTATAATCAAGAACTATAATAACAACAGATGCTGGAGGGGATGTGGACAGAAGGAAACCCTACTGCATTGTTGGTGGGAGTGTAAATTTTTTCAACCAGCTAGAATAGAACACATTGTAATCTTGGGTTCTAAATTTTCATTTTCTTTTTTTTAATCACTGAAATTAAAATCTTATCTTTCTTTCCTTTTTTAATGGGAATAGTAATTTAAAATAATACAAAAAGTCCAAATGACATTTACAGACATGATTGCCAACTTACTGGCTTGAATTTCAGCTGACATTGGAGCTTAAGTATAGAAAAGATGTTATTATTAAGGTGATACCAGTTTGGATGTGTGGGTACCTCACTTGGCTTAAATATAAGAAAGGAAAATTTTGGCTTCTCCAGTATTTTTTCATTTATCAGAAGAATATGATATTTTGGTTTTCATCGTCAACTTGTATATCGGTTTCACTATCAATTATTGTATTTAAAAGCAGCAATTCAATACCTCTCTGTGTAATTTTATAGAAGAGTCTCAGGTCCTGAATATAACCTGTAGCCCTAGCTCCTTAGGAGGCTGACATCTGTGGATTGCAGTTCAGGGACCACCAGGGCAGGAAAGTCTATGAGATTCTGATGTTCATTTATTCACCAAAAAGCCCGAAGTAGAGCTTTTGGCTTAAATGATATAGTGCTATCTTTCAATGAAAAGTTCAGAAATAACTCCTAGACCCTGACTTCTAGACCCAGGAGGAGCATTCACTCAAACACATAATGTTAAAAGGAATAGCAATGCTATTCATTTTTTTCTATCATTAGTCTTATGATTAGATAACTTAACTCACCCAAATATATTGTTTATAAATATTTCATTGCTTCTCGGACTTTTGGCTATTATCAAGTATATTATTTGTTCTTATCAACTTAATATGTGATGCATATTCTCTATGAGGAGAAAATATCAAATGTATTTTTAAAAGTGAAAAACTTCTCATTCTTTTAGTCATATTACATGAATCAATATAAATTTTCCAGTCAGTTTTTAGAGACTGGCAAATGCTTGTTCTGCCTCAGGGGAAAATATGTATCAATATTAGAGAATACCTTCCATAAACTAGTACTTTCCAATCATTCAGAAGGCATGTTACTCTAATTAGTCATTCAATAATATGTATCAAGAGTTTGGGTCTGATGCTTACATAACATTCACATTTTGAGATGTGTCTAATCACTAGTTTTTCTTCAATGATATTATTAAATGCACTCTTGGTTTGTATATTGGATTTTGAGGTTTCACTTTTAATATGCAGATATACAATAAATAGTTTCTATTGAATATCACTGCTGCACTATATTGAAAATGATTTTTATAACCTGAGGAGAGGGCAGAAGGATGGAGGGGAAATACAGGGAGAAAATGAGAGAAGAGGGTAGACAGTTCAAAAAGAAATGTACTCAATACCTGACATATAACTGTAATCCCTCTCTATAATACCATTACAATATAAATAAATAAATAATAAATGATACCTACTACTGTAAATTTTAAAAAGAAATATAATAAATATGTATATGCTTTTTAATTCCTAGTAGGTTTTCCTTCATTTTTTTATCAACAGACATATTTTACTTTATTTTTATTATAGTGACAACTTACAATCTTCACTCTGTCAATCTCAAAGCCACAAAAATTAGTATTCCTTGCACTCCTTGTTGAACATTGTATTATGAGACACTTACATAATGATGACTAATGGCAATGTTGTATATCTTCACCATCATCTCTTCATTTTCCTTTCCAGTTAGTATCTGGTAACCACCTCAGTCTTTAGAACTGTTCCATATTCTCCCAAAAGTGAGATTATGTAGCAATTGCCTCTCTGCACCTAGTTTATTTTCTGGAGCTTGCAGTTTCATGTTGTCATTAATACCAGAATTTAAGGTCAAATGACATTCCAGGAGGTATATTTCACATTTCCTTACCACACTCGTCTGACAGTACAAAGAAGACTGTTCACATCTCCTTCCATTTGAATAATTATGCAATTGAAATGGGAAAGTGAATATCACTTAAAGACTCTTATTTCACTCCCACTGATTATGCATCTAGTAGCAGACATTGCAAACTTGAGGATTTCAATTTCAGCATACCAAATTATTCTCTTCGTTATGGCACTATGGTTTATTCCACATTTTTCCCATTTTCACCCACATCATTTTTCTTTTGTGTGGATACGTGTGTGTGTGTGTGTGTGTGTGTGTGTGTGTGTGTGTGTTAGATCACATTCATTGCAACAGATTTGGCAATATCTCATTGTAGTGTGGATTTTCATTTTCTTGATAACTAATAATATTAAGGAGTTTTATAGGCACACTGATGATTTCTCAGTGTTTAGAAAAATGACTGAATACTCTCTACCTTGTGAAAGTGATCAGTGTAGTTCAGTTGAATCAAATCATTCTCTTATATTCTATGTATTGACTCTTCTTAATAACTAAGAATTACAAATATTATATAGCATTCCAAAAGCTATTTTTTCACTTCTACATTTTTCATTTCTTAGACAGTATTTAGTATATTCTAATCCCACTTGTCTATTAGCTGTCTGTGTATTATTTCATTTTTTAAATTAATATTATTATCAAGATGATATACAGAATGTTATTGTTACGTACTTAAGGTAATGAGTTCATTTCTTGTCAAACATTGTCATGCCCTCCCTTATTTTTATCCCACTTTTCCTCCATCCATAACCACCCCCCACACCAGTTGTAAAGTTCATTTCCAACATACTGTCTTGCAAGTATCTATTATTTCATTTTGTTTTGCCTATTATTTAAAAATCATTGCCCAGACCAATACCAGTAAATTTCACTTGCCCCAAGTCTCTTTTAGACTTGTCAAGTTGCCAATTTAAAATGTATATCTTCCATCTATTTTGAATTTAACTTTGCATATCATGCAAGGTAAAACTTTCTCAATATTTCAATATGTGGTTCAACATTATTTTCTTCACTTTCCATATATTTATGACATTAATTTTTGGTCTTCAAGTTCAACTTTTAGTCCTTGTAATAAAAAAAGATATTTGGAAGTTTAGTTTTCTTAAATTTTGTAAGAATTGTTTTATGACCTAATATATGATCTATTCTAGAAAATAGTCCTCATATATTCAAAATAATACAGAAAAAATCATTTAAGAAAATTCAACATCCGTTTATGGTAAAAGTTCTGAAGAAGTCAGGAATCCATGGAACATTTTTCAATATAATAAAGGCTGTATGTGACAAAACTTCAGCCAGCATTATACTTAAAGGTAAAAAGTTCAAACAATTTCCTTCAAAATCAGGAACAAGAAAAGGATGCCCACCTTCTCCACTCCTCTTCAATGAAGTCCTGGAATTCGTAGCAAAATCAATAAGGCAAGAGAAACATATAAAGAGTATCTTAAAAGGGAAATTACAGGTGAAGCTATCCCTCTTCGCTGATCACATGATCAAGTACTTAAAGAACCCTACAGATTCCTCACCCAAGCTACTTGATTTTATTAAAAATTTTGCAAAATGGCAAATCCCCCACATCAGAAGCCTACTTGTATGCCAACAATGAGAAAAGTGATACTTGAATCAGGAAAGCAACTCATTTTTAATAGCTTCAAAAAAATGAATTATTTGGGAATTAAGTTAACCAACGATTTTGTGAAAGACCTCTATTATGAAAACTTCAATACTCTGAAAAAAGAAATTGAAGAAAACCTCTTATGTCCCTGGCTGTGCATGAATGAAAGCAATAAAAAATGGTAATTCTGCCAAAAGCACTACACAAATTCAATACAATACTCAGCTAAATCCCAAGAACTTTCTTCAAAGAAACAGAGAAATCAAAGATTCACATGGAATAATAAAAGACCCACAATATCAAAAATCTTTAGCAGGAAGCACAACACTGAAGGAATGTGAATACAAAACTTCAAGCTTTATTATAAATCCGTAGTAATAAAGTCTCCTTGGTACAGGCATAAGAGTACACCTGAGGACCAATGAAACTGAATAGAAGACCCAGAAACAAGCCCATAAACATATAACCACTTAACATTTGATAAAGGAGCCAGCCAAAAACACACATTGGAAGAACAAGCCTCTTCAACAAATGGTGCTAGCAAACGTGGCTATTTGCATGCAGAAAACTAAAGCTATATACCCCATATCACCTTGCACCAGAAACAACCCTAAATACATCACTGACCTCAAGGTAGGGCCAGATAACATGAAAATATTACAGGAAATGGTAGGAGAAACACCTAGTCTTCTCGGCATGGGGCCAAAGACCCAGAATCACAATAAATTTAAGGTAGACTGGTTGCATGGCTATATATCAAACTGAATAGCTTCTGCATGACAAAAGACACAGTTAGCAAGATAAATAGAAAGCCCACAAAATGGGACTATCTAGTGAAGACAATAGCTATATATAAAACAAGGGCCTCATATCTAAAATATATTTAGAGCTCAAGAATTAACCCCCAGAAAATAAACCCTCAAAAACTCAACTACCCAATCAATATATGGGCACAGAGGAAGAAGAAAGAATGGCCAGCAGACACATGAAGTGTTCAGCATCTCTGGCCATAAAAAATGCAAATCAAAATGACATTGGGATTCCTCCTCACTCTAGTTAGAATGGCCATTATCAGGAAAACCAACAATGCTGGCAGGGTTGTGGCCAAAAAGGAACCTTATGCTGTTGGAGGTAACGTAAACTTGTTTAACCACTCTGGAAAGCAGTAGGGAGGTTCCTTAAAAATCTTAACATAGAGCTTTTCCCTGACCCAGCAACTCCATTCCTGGTCATTTATTCAATGAACCACAAATCAGGCCAAACTAAAGCCATTGACACAACACACAACCATGTTTATTGCAGCATGCTTTACCATGGCCAAGATATAGAATGAATCTAGATGATCATCAGTGGAAAGATAGGTAGATAGATAGATAGATAGATAGATAGATAGATAGATAGATAGATAGATAGATAGATAGATAGAAAGATAGACACATATATCATATTTTCTTGATCCATTCATCTACTCAGAGACATTACTAATCCATTAGAAAGAATGATATTTTATCATTTGTAATGAAATAGAAAGTCTTGGAACTATTATACTAAGCAAAGTAAACCAGAGCCAAAGAAATAAAGGCTATATGGTTTACCTCATTTGTCATAACTACGATGTTCCTATAAATCTACAAGCAAACATACTGAATGACTAAAATAAATACATAAAACTAGCCCATGATAAATTATATAGGACCCTGGTCATTAACAACAGAGGCCAAAGGAGGCTATGCATACTAGTGGTGGACAAAGCCTCAACTGCTATGGACAGGTAATCATACAAAATAATAATCTATGAAATGAAATCCAAGAAAAGGAGATAGAAGACATTTTTAGTTGCCATTGGTGCTGTTTTTGTTTCTTTTTCTTGTGTCTTGTTTGTAATGAAGAAAATAAGGGAGAGCACTGAAGAGGTAGAACAAGGATAAACAAACACAACGTAGATACTCACCAGACACTAAGTAAAATCTGAACTGGACATCTCATGGATCAGGACAGGAGGGAAGGAATGGGAATGAGCAATGGAAAGGAGACATGGTTCAAAAAGAATGTATTTATTGTACCTGATTCATGTAACTGTAATCCCACTGTACGAATTATAGAAATACAATGTAAAAAATAAAAATTAAGCCTCTTCATAAAATTAAATAATTGAGTATTGCAACTATAATTCCGGTAATAAAAATGGTAATAATAAGTGGAAAATATTAAATGTTTGGATATCAAATATGCAATTAAGATTTATTTGATTTTAAAGAATTTATTTAGTTTTGTATTTAACTAATGCCATTAGGTATATTTATACAATGAAGATTTGCTTTCTCATAACATATGCAATCACTATTATTGAGAATTAACAAGTTAAAATCTATAAAACATTAACATTACTGTAGTGCTACTATACATAAGACAATATTAACATATCATTTTAATTTCAAGTTTGTATAGAGTCTCCAGCTTCACCTAAGATTAAATTACAAATAATTGACCAAGACTAAGAGGACTAATTGTGGCAGAATGATGTAAAGGACAAGCATAGGGTGATACTAACTTTTATAAAATGTAACTGATTTCAAAGAAAAGTTCTTAAAACAGCTTACAGTGTAGTTTTAGAGTCACATATACATTGTAATTCAGGCATGATTTAAACATGTAATTTGGAAAGATTTAAGGTGAAAAACATTAGTAACAATCCAGAAGGGAAAATACAAGGTAATGTTGAATAATATGAAAGCGTTTCACCAGTTGTGTGATCACATCATTTAGTGATAATAGGAATACAAGTCACTGAAGAAGAAGGTACAGAATGATATAGAATGAACTGAGAATCTGAAACAATGAATACAAATAAATGTCATTAGGAGATTCGAAACTAGAAACTGTATTTCAGAAGATATTGGGATGCACAACCCTAGGAATCTATATAGTAGAAAATAGATAAAGACCAAAACTGCTGTACTAGATAAATATTTATCTGTATACGAAATATTTCTCTTTCTATTCGTGAAAAAGAGAGTGAGCAAATGATAACTCACTGAACTAACAACTCTCTGGTGTCACAAACACACACACACACACACACACACACACACACACACTGGGAAATGCTAAGATTGAAGACAAAGCAGAGAGGTTTGAAACTTCATTCTGTGAGATGTTCAGCAACATAACAACTTTTTGAGGGCTACTTTAACCTCTGTGTTTCTCAGGCTGTAGATGATAGGATTTAACATTGGAGTGATTACACCATACAGCAAGGAGATGAGTCTGTCCCTGGCAGGGGAATGTTTACTGGAGGAGGGGCGGAGGTAGGTAAAGATAACAGTGCCATAGAACATGCTAACCACAATTACGTGGGAGGCACATGTGGAGAAGGCTTTGCGCTTCCCTTCTGCTGATTGGATCTTCAGAATGGTGGAAATGATGTATGTATAGGAGATCAAAGTAATCAAGAAGGCAGTAGTTGCAAAGATACCTCCTATCACTAAAACTAGCATTTCTTCCAGGTAAGTAGAAGAACAAGACAGAGCCGCCACTGACGGGATATCACAGTAGTACTGGCTAACTTGATTAGACTTGCAGAAAGACAGGCTGAAGGTGGTCATTGTGTGGAGAAGGGAGTGAAGAAAACCAGCTGTCCAAGTTCCAGTCAATAACTGCGCACATAGAACATGGCTCATGATAAGGGTGTAACGAAGGGGAAAACATATCGCCACATACCGGTCATAAGCCATGACAGCGAGCAGGAAGACCTCAGTCCCAGCGAGGGCCGCAAGGAAATAAAGCTGTAAGGCACACCCAACAAAAGAAATGCTATGGTCATCTGTCAAGAGGTTGCGGAGCATCTTGGGAACTGTAGCTGAAGGACAAAATATGTCTAACAGGGACAGATTTGCTAAAAGGAAGTACATGGGGGTGTGAAGCTTTTGCTCTATAGTAATGGCCAGGAGGATGACCCCGTTACCCACCAAGGTGATCAGATAGATGATGAGAAATACCACAAAGAGGGGGTATTGCATCTCAGGGTGGTCAGACAGTCCAAGGAGAATAAACTGTGTCACCATGGTAAAGTTGTAGAGGTCCATCACTTCTTTCCATAACAGTCTTTCTGGAGGGAACCAATAGAAGAAGTACAAGTTAGGACCACAAGTCAAGTAACCCAAAAATGGAGACATTCTTAAAAAAACAAAAACAACAAAAAACATTTTGGCTATGATGAACTATGTTAGCTAACTTTACTTGGGGATTTCACTTTCTACAACTTTGATTTCAAACATCGGCTTTACTTACCATGTTTTCAATCTTGCTCACCCTTCCTTTTCAAAAAGAAGCCCTACCAGTAACTAGAAGCACTGGGAAGTTTGCCTGGAAATCAATGCAAGCATGCAACCCTATTGGATTCACTGGAAGCTGATGATGGATTTCTCCTATGCAGATAGACACTTGCTTCATTCTAACAGTGCCATCTTTATGTATACAGATCACACTGTCCAAAAATGAATGCATAATGTGCACATTGTCTATTGTTTATTTTATTCTGTATTTTGTATGTTTGCATAATGTATATATATATGAGTTTTAACACAGAGATAATACATAGATTAATATAAGCAATAATATATACATACATATATACATATATACTTTGAAATATAAATTAATACCAGCAGTTAATACACACATAAAAATATAAAGATTGAAGTAAAGCAATGTAGGACTGTTGTATCATCTTTTGAAATATATCTATTTTGAAACACAAGTATGGAATGCTTCTTCAATTTCATTTTTTGCTAATACTAAGATTTGAACTCAGGACCTCAAGTATACTTGGCTTATTTGTTTACTTGATTGTCTATCACTTTAAAAGTGCAAAATGGTTTTCTTTTATGTAGTCAATGATAGATAATTACAGAATATATGATGATTCAAAAAGCTGTTGTCGTGTAAATTCTTACAAAGTCAAATGTTCATGATTCTACAGAACTACTAATTTTTTGATATCTGTGCTTAATAATCTGAATAGTTAATAGATTATATAAGTACATACATGAGGCATATTGGAATGTAGAAACAATACCTTCATAGACAAATTTTCAAAATCTAATTATATGATGTTATTTCTTTTTACTCAATTGTAAAATTTACATTTTAGAAACGTGTACTGTAAGAAACATATTGATAACATTTTATTTATGCATATGCCTCATTTTCCACAAATTACATAAACCTGCATACATCAAAACTTGGTAATATATATTTTCTTAAATTTTGTAATTGGCTATTTAATTTCTTTCATGGTATATATCATATGCTGAGGAGAGTTTTATTTCCAGTAACAATCTCTTCAATCTCCTACTTAAGAGTCATAAATAAATCAAGAATTTGTTGTGATTTAGTTTGAATTCTAAGAGTAGAACATTGTCAACAATATATTTTTGAGTAAGAAATTTTATAATTCGCATTATTGATCTGAAGAATCAGTAGTTCACAGATGATTCAGAGAATTTTTAAGGGAATACATTCTTTCCCCTGCTTTATGTATTCACTGATATAGACATGTAATTATCAGCCACAACATATGAGAAACATCTTAAAACTTCTGTGGCAAGCATTAACTTCCTACCAGAAATCACATAGAAATGAAACGTTATTTCTAAATTACTATTGCACATATGGTCAGAGCCAAATGAAATACACAAGACGTTTTCTGCTCAGAAAATAAGTTACTTCTAGTTTCAACTATACAAAAAAATGGCATTAACTAATTAGGCAAAAAAGGTTTCAAAGAGTCTGAAACCTTAACATAATTAAAATTGTGTTGTAGTTAAAATACCACTATTTGAAGAAATATTGCATTTACTTTTCTATTATATAGGATATATTACCCTCAAAATAATTCAGGAAGAAGAAAGCAAGATGATCCAGCCCATATCCAACTTCAGTAGTCTAAGCAAACACCCCATGTGTGTGGGATTCACATTAGTCTTGAACTTATAATTTATATATTACTCACTTGTCCCTTAGGAAATAAAATAATAGAGATGCCAGAATGAATATTCCTCTCTTAATAAATCCATGCATAACAACAGAAACACACTGATAATCAAATCAATGTAGGTTTTAAATGGTGCTCAATTAGATGAGAAACATTTTTGTTTCTATACTGGCCTAGAGTAAGATTTTACTAATGATGTGAAAAAAGTAAAAAATATATTGGCATTACTAAGTAACTTATATATCTTTTTAATGTATATTTTATTGTAAAGATACTATACAAAGGTGTTACAATTATATGAGTAAGGTAATGAGTGCATTTACTGAGCATTTTTACCCCCTCCTTTGTTTTTCCACTACCATCCCTTCCCGCCCCACTGCCCAAACTTCTCCCCACCCCCAAGCTGTAAAGTTCCTTTTCAACATAATGTCTTGTACATTTCATTGTTACAGTGGGTTAGCCTTTGTCCTTATTTCAGCACTGTGTTATTTCTGTTCCCCTCCACAAATTAGAATAAAACATGTATATATAAGATGCAGGGCACCAGAATCAAATACAGTGAAAACAGGATATACCATGGGGGAAAAACATACAAAATAAACAAAAAAAAATCATGCAGTACATTAAAAACAACAGCAACAAAGAGATAATCCACTTCAGTACCTATCTTGGGGTTCATTTCACTTAGTGTCTTCTTCTAGGGTTATCTATCTATCTATCTAGATAGATAGATAGATAGATAGATAATCACATTTTCTTGATCCATTCATCTACTGAGGAGCATCTGAGTTGGTTCTATAGTTTAGCTATATAAATAATGCTGCGATAAACATAGTTGAGCTGGTAGTTTTAGTGGTCTTGTTTGTGATCATTTGGGTAAATGCACGAAAGTGGGATTGCTGGGTCTATATGGAGTTTTTTGAGGAACCTCCATACTATTCTCCAATGTGGTTGAACAAGTTTACACTCCCACCAACAATGCAGTAGGGTTCCCTTCTGGCCACATCCCCTCCAGCATCTGTTGTTATTGGAGTTCTTGATTATAGCCATTCTAACTGGGGTGAGGTGGAATCTCGATGTTGTTTTGATTTGCATTTCTTTCATGGCAAGAGAAGTTGAGCATTTCTTCATGTGCTTATTGTCCATTCTTATTTCCTCTTCAGAGAAGTCTCTCTTTAAGTCTTTAGCCCACTTATCAGGCAGTTCTTTCTTTTATGGATTTGTTGTTGGGGGATTTAATTTTTTGAGTTCTAAGTATATTTTAGATATGAGATCCTTCTCCGTTGTATTTTTGGGCTTTCTGTTGATCTTGCTAGCTATGTTTTATGCCGTGCAGAAGCTCTGTAATTTCATGCAATCCCATTTGTTCAACCTTTCTTTGATTTTTTTTGTGATTTGGGGTCTTTATTAAGAAAATTTTGGCCTGTGCCAAGGAGCCCTAGGGTTTCTCCGATTCTCTTCATGTAATTTTTTCAGGGTCTGTCAATTTTGTTTATTTTCTTGAAGAACCAATTCTTTGTTTTGTTGATTCTTCTTATGTTAGGGGGGACTTTTATTCATTTAATTCAGATTTGATTGTTATTATTTCCATCTATTAGATTGTGGTTTATTTTGTTGCTCTTTTCAAGGTGCTTCAGGTCCCTCAGTAAATTACTGTTTTTAGGTCTCTTCAATTTGTTGATGTAGAAACTCAGAGCTATAAACTTGCCTCTAAGTACTGCCCTTGCTGTGTCTCAGAAGAGCTGATAGTTTGTGTTTGTGTGCTCATTTTTGTTGAATATCATAAACATTTGAATTTCCTTTCTAATCTCTTCCATTACCCACTATTGGTTCAACATTGTGTTGTTCAGCCTTAATGTGTTACAGCATTTTCTTTGGTGGCTTTGCTGTTGAATTCTAATTTTATTCCCGTGTGGTCTGAGAGAATGCAGGGCAAAATTTCAGTGTTTCTGATTTTAGACAAATTTGCTTTGTGACCTAAAATGTGGTCTATTTTTAGAGAACGGTATGTGTGCTGGCATAAAGAACGTGTATACTGATGCTGCTGGGTGAAATATTCAGGAGATGTTTGTTGAGTCTAGTAGATCCATGCAGTTATTTCGAACTGAGGTTTCTCTGTTGAGTTTTTTGCCAGATTGATCTCTCCAGTGGGGAGAGATCAACAAGTCCTCAACTACTAATGTCTTTCTATTTATGTGAGATTTTAGTGAAAGTAGTGTTTCTTTGATAAATTTGGGTGCTCTCTTATTTGGTGAAGAGTTGTTTAGAATTTTTTTATCTCTTTATCTCTACTCACTATTTTTAATTTGAATTCTATTTTATCTGATATTTGGGTTTCAACTCCTGCCTGTTTATGGGGGCCTGTTGCATGGTGGATTTTATTCCAGCCTTTCACTTTCAGAATGCTTGTTTTTGTGGACAAAGTTTGTTCCTTGAAGGCAGAAGATAGAAGGATCTTGTTTTTTGATCCAACTTGACAATCTGTGTTGGTTAATAGGAGAGGTAAATCCATGAATGTTGAGAGTTAGGACTGAGAGGTGTTTAGTAGTTCTTGCCATGTTATCCACCTTCTTGAGGTCTATGACAACTGAGTTCTTCCTATGATTCTTGGATTGTCTGTTTGGAGGCTGTTTCTTGGCCTTTATCATGCTCTTGTTATTTTTCTATGTATAGGACATTTTAAGTATCTTTTGTAGGACTGGTTTGGTGGAGATATATTGTTTCCATTTTTCTTTGCTATGGAAGGTTTTTATGTGACCTTCCATTATGAAGGAGATTTTAGATAGGTACAGTATTCTTGGCTAATAATTGTTTGTCTCTTGTCATGTTATTCCTCAGTCCAGGCTCTTCTTGCTTTCATTATCTCTGCTGAGAAATCTACAGTTCTTCTGATTGGTTTCCTTTTATAGGTGATTGATCTTTTCTCCCTTACATCTTTAAGGATCCTTTCCCTGGTCTCAATTGGTACTGGAAGGATTACAATGTGACAGAAGATGTCCTGTTATTTTCTGGTCTATTTGGGTTTCTAAAGGTTTTTTAATATCTGAATGGGCCTATCTTTTTGCATGTTTGGGAAGTTCTCTGCTAGGATCCTCTTAAATAAATTTCCTAGAATTTTAACTTCTGTCTCTAGGCCCTCCTCTACATCCATTAGCTTTTAATTAGGCCCTGTTATGGTGTCTTCTAAATATTGAATAGATCTGTCATATTTCTCAGATATGTCTTGAATACTTGTATGTTCTTTCACTATAATGTCTAGGTTGTCTTCATTCCCAGAGATTCAATCTTCTGCATGGTCTAACCTACTGTTAAGGCTTTCTACCTTGTTGTTTTTTAAAATTTCTTTTCCTTCTAATTGGTCAGATTTGATGGCTTCTAATTCTTTGGTGGAGCTTTGTTTTAGATCCTGTATGGGCTTCTTGTATGGGCTTCTTTGCCTCCTTAATTTGGTTTTCAGTGTTCATTCTCCAATCCCTTAGTTGATTGGTTATGATTTCTTTGGACTCCCTTTCCTTCTGTTGGGCTTCATGCAGCATACCCTTTGTGGTCTCCCTGGATTCCTCCAGCTGTATTTTTGTGGATTTCATGAATGCCTCTATTAATCTTTATTTATTCTCATCTGGCTCACACAATTCCTAAATTAATCTTTGATTAGCCTCCTGTTCCAGAAATTCCTGTATTCATCTTTGGTCAGCCTCATCACACTCAAGCATTTCCCTCAGATTCTGTGCTAGAACACTATTTTAAGGCAAGCAACAACCAGAGTCCTGTAATTGCATGTATTGTTTGATGCAGTCAAAATGAGTACAGATATAATCTAGTTCAACAGATACAATCTAGTTCAACAACAAACAGCTAGGAATCAATGGACTAAGGAAATCAAAGAAGTTAGCAGACCAGAAATTAATATGTTTAGGGAGACTTGTGAGGAAAAAATAAGGTTTGAGGAATGTGGGGAGGGAAAGGAAGAGAGGGAATAAAACCAAGACCTAAATGCAGAGAGAGGAAAAGGATAGAAGGAAAGAAGAGAGATACAGAAAAAGGAAAAATTAAAAATGAAACATTTAAAAAATTATATATGTGAAGAAATAATATTACAATTAAAGAAATTAAGCCTGAGTCTGTGAACTGAGTAGTCAATGTCTGAATAAAGTATACACACAATGAAGGATAAGGTCTAATAATCGAATACGGGTATATACCTGGGGATGAACAGAACAGCAATTAAATAAAGCAAACATATTCACATGGACACACACACACACACACACAGAGACAGAGACAGAGAGAGAGAGAGAGAGAGAGAGAGAGAGAAAATTAAAAGGGAAAAAAGTAAAAAGAATTTTTTAAATCCTAAAATAAAAATGGTGAAAAAAATAGAAAACAATCTTTAATTTTAAAAAAATAGGTTAAAAAAAGTTCTTCAATTGGGGAGTGGTATCTTGTGTCTCCCCTATGTCTGTAACCATTCTCTTGGTGCAGTCTCTGGTTTGCTTGTGGTGTTTTCCCCCCCTGTGGCTTAACTGGTTTCTTAAATCAGTTTCTTTGAGCAAGAAGAATGAAACTCTGCCTTACCAGGAACTTTATGCTCCTCCTTAAAGGCTAGTTCAGTGGAGGGTGTATGCTTTTGAATATCACAAAGAGGAGATGGCTCAAGCTAGGGGTTGGTATGATGGGCCTAGTTTGTGGGTAGGGTTGAGGTCTGTCAGCAATAAATAGCCTTTCCCTGAAGGACTTGTTCCCCTCCAAGTCTACAATCTGTGCTGCAATGTGATGGTGTAGTCTCTGGCTCTGTTTACCCAGTGGAAAAAAAATCATTCCTCCTTGGGCAGAGATTCCTTTGCTTGGGAAGGGCACTTTCTCCTGTGTGTAGCTGCACCCCTCAGGTCAGGTTCCCTTGACCTGTTGAATGGCTCCTATTGTCTTCTTCCAAGGCTTGAGTTACCTGCTACCTGCTCTGACTAGGTCTTTGTCAGTATTAAAGATGAAGATTTTCTGGGTACTGGTGGCTCACCCTGTAATCCTAGCTACTCAGGAGGCTGAGATTTGAGGATCACGGTTCAAAACCAGCCCTGGCAGGAAAGTCCGTGAGACTCTTCCTTCCAATTAACCACCAGAAAACTGGAAGTGGTTCTGTGTCTCAAGTGGTACAGTGCTAGCCTTGAGCTGAAGAGCTGAGGGACAGTGCCCATTCCCAGAGTTCAAACCCACAAATGACAAAAAAGTAATTCTTATCCAGTGATCAGGGAGTGGCTACCTTCCCCACTGCTGCTCCTTGAGAAGGAATGAGGATGTCTTGTAGGGTACTCAAGCTTTTCCCTTGGATTCCAGGTCATCTATGGTCTGCAGCTTTCTGTGGTCAGCAGGATGAAGATTTCTGCTCTTTGTCAGTTCTTGCTGGCATTGAGTAGAATCCTCTTGTACACTACCTCTGGTGCCTTTGTCCTGGGCTCTCTCTGATACTAGGGCAGCCAAGGCAGCAACCATTGCTGTTGTCATGTGGACACCAGCAAATGCTCAAATCTGTCTCCTTACACAAGCTGCCTGAATTTTTCCTCTCTGGCCAAACTCTCTGTACTGTGATGGCACACATGGTGTGACTCTAGCCTGGGACTTTTCACTGGAACACTAAAACTGCTTTCTACACAAGAGCTTGTTTAGCCCTCAGCCTCTCCTCCACCATAGTAACTTATATTTCTGTAATCACAGTGATAATTCTTCCAAAATATGATTATATCATCATAAACTAATAAATCCCATTTCCATGGTAAAATGGCAAATCTGAACAAGATTTCTATTCATTATCATACAGTTTCTTTCAAGACTCCATCCCTTCCATAAGAAGAAGTGTTGCTGAACACTTTAGATCCAAAGTGAGTAAATATGAAAACTCATTTGTATCTGGAATTCCTAACTCAATTTTGTAGTATATATAAATTAGTAGGACAAGAATCACTGTCTACAAGTTTCATACATACAATTAAGATGAGCAAAATAAAAGTAACACTTTCACCACTTTTATTTTTCTATAACTTTTCATAAAAATTGGAAAGATTCAGGAAAGACATATCTGATTATTCCCACCAATACCTGTGAACTTGCTCAAAATTCTGTTATCTTTGAAAGAAAAATGGCAAAAGTCACCAAATGTCTTATTTAAAATTACTTTATGAGCATTTTATCATAATAATTAAGTAATTACATAGATATTATGTGTCTATGTTTGATTTCGGTGACCTACACAAAATTGAAGGGTTTTATTCTAATATTCCCATTGCTTCTACATAATTACTTGAGGACATTCAATTCATTCATACTTTTGTTCTCTTACCTCCTCCAACTCTTATACTTGTTTTCATAATTTTAATGAGTTACATTATGACATTTATTATATATATAGGTATACTCCCCTCATTGCTATCTCTCTTTCTCTCCACTGTCCTGGTTCCCTTTATAAAAAACAAAACTTCATGCCATTTCCTCAACTTTTTGGAATCCTACCTCACATATATAAGAAAACAAAATACTTGTAATTCCAAGTATAGCAGATTTCATTTAACTTGATGAACCCAATTTGTATTTTTCTCCAATGAGATAATTTCATACATGATTATAGTTAATTATACTCCATTTTGTATATACCATATTTTCTTTATGAATTTATTTGTTGATTGGCATCTAAGCTGATTTCATAATTGGTCAATATATGTGTAATTCAATTTTTTGGAATAGGTCTGAAGGAAACATAAGGATATAGATATCACAACAGTATGTTGACTTACATTCCTTTGGGGATGTGCAAAGGAGGGTATAGCAAGATGTCTGCCTTTTAGAATAGCTCTTGTGATCAGAAGAAGAAATAATCTCAATGATAGAAACCATACTTAGCACAACAAAGTCTGGTTTGATCTTCAGCATAACAAAGACAAATAACTTTTTGTCACTGATAATTTTGGAAATTTTTCATCATTCTCAAGTCTTTATTTGAAAGTTGTTATGAATTTATTTAAGTCTCCTGTACATGTGACTTATTCTCTGCAGTGTTGAACAATGGATATTAACAGCCTGTTATTAAATGTGAGTTGGTTCCATATCTTAGCTATGGTAAATAATGCAGCGATAAACATAATTGTCCTGGTAGCTTTAGTATGGCAAAAAAATTATATTGAGTGAAGTAAGCCAAACCCAAAGAAATATTGGTCCCCTGGTTTTCCTCATTTACAATAATTAGTATACATCTAGGATAATTTTATCAGATGAGCAGAAAAGCTCAAAAGCTGTGTACATATGACCATATGAGATGATGCTAAGTGAAATGAACTCCAAGATATGGACACAAGAGGTGTTTCTTTTTTTGTTGTTTTCTTTTTTCTTTCATTTTATTTATTTATTTTTTGTGAACATACTGTACAGAGGGGCTACAATTACATGGGCAGGATAATGGGTACATTCCTTATCAAGCATTGCAGCCTCCTCCTT
>PVHN010025187.1:0-13993 GCA_004024685.1 Dipodomys stephensi | reverse complement strand
ATCGTCCCGACAGAACCTGGTCCGCGGCACACTAGAAAACACACACATTAGAGAGACCTTATGAATGTAATATGTGTGGAAAGTCCTTCTCTTGGAAGTCAAGCATCAATGTCCATCAGATAATACACACAGGAAAGAAACCTTATGAATGTAACATGCGTGGAATGACTTTCACCTGGAAGTCAAACCTCACTGTCCGTCAGAAAACATACAGGAAAGAAACCTTATGAATGTCATATTTGCGGAAAGATTTTCAGCCAGAAGCTACAACTTACTATCCACCAGAGAGCACACACAGGAGAGAAATTTTATGAATGTAACCTATGTGGAAATTCTTTCATGCAGAACATACACCTTTCTGTCCACCAGAAAAAAACCCACCGGAGAGAAATGTTATGTATGTAGCAGGCATGGAAATTCTTTCACCTGGAAGGCACATCTTAACATCCATCACAGAACACAAGGAGAGAAACCTTATGAGTGCGACCAATGTGGAAAGACCTGGAGTTCACAGCTTAACACACATAAATTGATTCACACAAATGAAATAACTTAGGATTGTACCAAATGGGAAAGTATTTGATCTGTAAGAAAATTGAAATTGCAATACAGAACAAATACAGGATAGAGACCTTATGATATAGCAGATGTGGAGTCCTCGAACTACAAGACACAGCTCAGGGTTCATCACAGAACACACAAAACACACACACACACACACACACTCCCTCACACACAAAGAGGAGAAAAATCATATGTAGAAAAAATGGAAAAATTTTCTAGAAAAAGTCATAACAATAGTAAAGTCTTTCTTTGAGGGGTAACAATGCTCGATAGAAAATGTATTAATGACCTAACTCATGTAATGGTATAACCAATAGATACACTATCTTTACAATAAAATATATATTTAAAAATATGATGGATTAATAAATACTAGAATCTCTGCATTTTGTCTTGGGGGAGAACCCCAAAGTGTCTTCAGTGCTTGCACTTTTCTTTAATTAATCACTGGTGATGAACAACTTGTGATTGATTCAATCTTAGCCCATTTACTTGTTCTGCTGAGTGAGCTATAATAAAACACCAGTGTGAACGAAGTGTTGCACCTGTGTTGTCTCATAGAGGGCCAAAGTAGATATGACATTAGGGGAAATAATCAAGCACACAAAGATATTGATCAATCTCTCACAAAAATTGAAGTTAACAAAAAAATTAAACCATCTGCCATTTGAGCTACAGCATCACTTCTAGACCCTGAGAGGAAGGAAGGAAGGAGGAGGGAAGGAGTGAGGAAGAAGGAAGAAATAAACTATTCAAGAGAAGAATGTTTAATTTTTGTTGAATGTGAGAATTATTCTTTCAGAGGTGGGCCTCAAGAAAAATGGCTTTTAAAAAAGCAAATTTTTGAATATTTACAAAAAGATAAAGAGGATGTAACATTTTATAAATTGATTTAATAATACAGTAATATTAAGTAAGGAGGTCAGGTGTGGCTGGTGCCCTATTGGCCACATGGTGGATGGTGGGGTCTGGCATCTTGTTTTCATGCAGGGGGAAAGAAATGCCCCATCCTTAACTTACCACCCAACTGATGGGTGTGGCTGGATCCCTGCAAGCAGGCATGGGCATTTGGCTGATATATTACTCAAACTGATAGTCCAGTGC
The DNA here is from genome assembly GCA_004024685.1 of Dipodomys stephensi. Classification (NCBI taxonomy): domain Eukaryota; kingdom Metazoa; phylum Chordata; class Mammalia; order Rodentia; family Heteromyidae; genus Dipodomys; species Dipodomys stephensi. The sequence goes on along the minus strand of PVHN010025187.1, from coordinate 12,325 downwards.
CTGGGACTGGGAATTTCCTGTAGACCTGCCTCCTGCTTAGGCCCTACTTAGGCTGGCCCAGCAGTGGCACCAGATGCCATGGCACATGTCTCTGTAATCATGTCCTGTGTGCTGTCTCCTGGCTTGTCTCTGGTCATCATAGTGTCCCAATTCAGCACTCTCTTGGTGCTGATTGGTTTCTTGGTGTAGTTTTTATTCTTTTTTTCCTTTCTGTCCTGTTTCTACGTAGTCTAAGTGTATTTGTGGACTGCAAGTCTTTGTTACAACAGGCTGCTTGCAGACTGCTAGCTGTGTAATAGATTCCAGTATTCCATCTACCATAATGTGGCTTCCAACAAATATACTGTCTTCTTTTACAGAAACACGAAGTTTGACCTAACATTAGAATTTCTAGAGCCAAGATAGATGCCATTGTATAGTTATGTAATTAAAGATATTCTGGAGGCATTTAGAAAAAATTTCTGTTACATCAGAAAGAGCTTAATTAATAAACCAAGACCAAGGCTCCTGATCCTGTATAAGCCAGTCATTCTAGATATGTCTAGAGCTGTTTGGTTACATGTAGAGGACTACTTTCACACATTCATGACGGAACGCTTTTGTGCCAATATGAGGTTTTGAACTCAGGAACTGAGTTGAAGCCAGCCAGAGCTGTGAACCATCCCTTCTCAGAAAGCATACAGTTTGTAAATATGGGAGAATGAGCGATTTCCAAATGGATAGTGTGTGTGTGTGTGTGTGTGTGTGTGTGTGTGTGTGTGTGTGTATCTTTGAAGCCAGCTCTGGCTGGCTTCAAAGGAGATTCTCTCATCTTGGCCTCCATAAAACCTAGGAATCAAAGCATGAGCCCTGTAGGCTGTTCTGATGAAATCTCTCTCTGTGAACAGGGGGTTTCCTTCAGTGCTTCAGCTCAGGCTTCCTGTGGCTTCAAGAATTTCAGTACTTATTTCAATTGTTCGAAAATAATAACTCTTCTTTACAGTATTTTCACAATAAAAAAAGGAATCCTTAAATCCTGCCTATGATTCCATTTTCAAGATAAGGACAGTGGAGTTCACATTGCAAGATTTAGCTAGTTGCTCGCTTAACCCCTTCCATCACACTGTTCACCCTTCTTTTTGGGGGTGGGAGGTCTGGTCTTGTGGCCTGAACTCTGGGCCTGGGTGCTGTCCCTCAGCTCTTCAGCTCAAGGCTTGCACTCTACCACATGAGCCACAGTGCCACTTTCAGCTTTTTTTTCTTTTTGCTTATGTGGTGCTGGGGAATCGAACCCAGGACGTCATGCATGCATGGCAAGTGCTCTAACACTGAGCGACCTTCCAAGCCCAACCCTTCTGCTTATCTGCGGAGGCCTAGTAGAAAAAATGGGATTGGGAGGCACCTGTGCCCTTGGCCTTCCTATTTGTACCACACAGACACACAGACACACAGACACACACACACAGACACACAGACACACACACACACTATCCATTTGGAAATCGCTCATTCTCCCATGTTTACAAACTGTATGCTTTCTGAGAAGGGTGGTTCACAGACTGGAGTCCTACCTAGGCCTGTTATATACCTCAAATTATGAACCAACATACCACATTCATTAAAAGTATGCCTGATGATAATATATTTTATTAATGTTTTGAATTATTTTTGTTATTATCATTTGGCCAACACTTTGCTTGAATTCAGAATTAAAGGGACTTAATGCTCACTGAATTGGTAAAGTACCATTTCCTCTTTTTTAATTTCAGACCAGCAATTAAAAATGAGCAATTACATTCCCTCATTTGTGAAATCCTAACTACTCAGGAAGCTGAAATTAGATAGTTTTGTAGGCCCTCCCATGCAAAAGCTCCATGAAAATGGTATCTTAGCTAATAAAAGCATGGCTCTGGGTATATGTGCCTATCTTTTTTGCTACTAGTGATATGTAATTATAAAATTAGTGTGTTGAAAGGCCCAGGCAGAGAAGCAAGACCCTAAGGTGAAAAATCAGTGACACAAAAGGGCATCTTGTATAGAAGGTAAAGGAAGCCTCACAAATTTTTGCCCCTGAATTCAACCTGAGGACCAATAATAAGATACGTGTAACCAATACATTCTTCCAAATATTTAGTGGAAGAATTTGGGTGTGGTTTAACCAATGATAGGTAAGCAGTCCTTTACTAAGTGATTTCAAAAGGGCCTTTGCATATGGCTATTTATGATGTTATGAATTTTATATCCTGTTATGTGGACACCATGAGTCCTGTTTGGATCAAGTAATTAAGATCTCCTGATCTAACAGGGCACTGGTACTTCACATCGGGATTCTTACTTGCTCAGGAGTATGAGGATTAAAGATCACAATTGAAAGACAAACTAGGTAGGAATTTCTGTAAAAGTGTTATGGCCAATTATGACCAAATTTCCCACAAGTAGTGCTGTGAATGAAGTTGATAGACTGTCAACACTTTTGTTCCTTTATTACCAAAGCTCAGGGACAGTACCTGGGCCCTGAGTAGAAAGAACTCCAGGACCAGGGAAGATATTTTGGAAAATGGGTTTTTGGCCCTCATGCAGAAAACTTACAATTCTTGTTTAAGCCTAAAGTCCTCGATAGGGTATAGTCATTGTCCTCAATTGAGGCTGATATTGAACTGTCTTATAAGCCAGGGTAATGATAGATTGTATGAATATTTTGGTTTCTTTTGTCAAGTGAATCCACATGCACATACCTTTATGTTTCTGACTAGTTCATAAGACCTTGTAGAGGTTCAAGATACTATGCAGGACAATGTGGTTCACGTCTGTAAGGTGGGGAATGAGACCTTCAAAGAGAGATCTCAACATATAAAATGTGGCCAAATATTTCAGTATACTTGAAAGAGCATCATAAGAAAAGAAGTATCAAGTAGTGATGATTTAAGGTCCCAGAATACCAATATATTTGAACGAGAAGACTGTGATCTTGTGATGTGTGCACATAGATGTAGGAGAAAACCTCTTTTCAATCTGAGCTGTTCAGATGTGTTTAAGCATTTTTGTTGTTTTTCCCTTTCTGATTGCACTTTATTTCAATGCCACTCCCAGGGGTGAATGACAGGATATTTAGTTTCAGCTCATTCTAAAAGCTATGTCCTCAGAAGAGAAGTCGTGAACCATTACTTAGGGACATATTCACCCTAGACACAATCACGAAGAGTGGGTTAAGTTACATAAGTTTTCAGAATGTCAAGTGTCCTACCACATGGTTCATCCTGTAGCCCTTTTCAAAATTAGGCTTTAGAAGAGTTCTGCCTTTGTAAGAAGATTGCAGCTCTAAATTAGATTATTTTCAGTAGCCATTCAGTGAATGTTACTGGATAAAGTATACAAATGAAGTCATATTTATTTTAGAGAAAATTCTGATATCATCAGCAGGGGCAGGTAATATGACTCAAAGTCAGGACCCTGAAGAGTTTGCTCTCCAGAGATCTCAGTATTTAACCAAGAACCTCCAATTCCCAAGCAATCTTGATCCCAATGAGAGAACAAGATGTTAGGAGAGCCCTTGTTTCTTCCTCAGGTTAACCTGGAATGATGCATCTCAGAGTGACTGGAAGGGACAGAAGCTGGGATACAGAACACACTGGATACTGAACAAGGCTATCATAGGATTTTCACTAGACCCTCAGGGTCCACCCAAGGCCCTCTTGCATTACCTTGAGTACTTATATCTTTATGTTTGTCCAGCTCTAGGTCATTTTTCCTCCCATAATTAGCTTAACATTAAGTGTACATTTTTTTCTATTCCCTCAATGAATTTAGTTCTTTTAAAATTCTCTTTCATTTTTCTGGATCACTTACACCCTTATATGAAGTCCCTGTTATAGAGGTCTCAGTACTTTGAGTAGATGACTACCTGGAGCATCCACAGCCAACCATCTTTGCCTCACTTATATATGGATCTGAGCAAAACCCAGCCAAAACTTTATATGTGCATTCTAACTTAAATGTTTGTTACCAAAAGTTTGATGTGGAGACTTCATCTGATGTGGTGGAAGTTGGTTGGGCTCATGGTCTATGCCAGAACTCAAAATGGAAGGTACAGGAAAGAAAAGTTTGGTAAGGAGCCAGCTGAGGAGAGGAGGGCAGTGCCAAAGTCTTCATGCAATAGGCAACCCTGGCAAGCCCCTTGGGACAGGAGTGAGCAGCCCAGAGCAGGGTATATGCTACCCATCAGTCCACCACCAGCACAGCATGGCACCTGCAGCATGGGCAAAAATGAACACATGTTTCCTGCAGGGCTGACTGTTGACACAGGGACCTGTCAGAGAAGTCAGTGGCCTAATCTAATAGTCTTGTCCTATGTAGATGATACAATTACTTGTGGACTAGAAGAATTAGTAGTAAAACATTGTTAGATGAACTAGTAAAAATTCTTCAGGATGTGTGTGAATGTGTATGTCCTAAGAAGAAAAGAAATTGAAAAGTAGTTCAGAGAGAACTTCAATGACAAGTGTGGGACTTGAGTGCACAGCAAAATAGATCCATTACTCTGACAACAAATAGGTGAAAAGGAAGGGTTTCCTTCACTTATTTTTACCAACCCTTACAAATCGCATTGTGTTCAAAATAATAATAACAGAAATGTATGTGTTGATGCTTAATGTTGTACAACAGCTAGTTTATAAATGACAGCAGAGGCCTAGGGTCTTTTCTGTGTGTGGTCCCTGAACTCTCTGGACAGAAGGACAATACTATTGAAAGTGAACTTATGTCACTTGTAAGTTTGTCATTTAAATTCCAGAGGAAGCACTGATTAATTTAAATGAGCAGACCTTTTGTTTTGCTGGTCTTTAGGGTTGAACTCAAGGGTCAGGTGCTGTCCCTGAGCTGCTTTTGCTCAAGGGTAGCACTTGAGCCACAGCACCACTTCTGGCTTTTTCTGTGTATGAGAACCTGAGGAATAGAACCCAGCTCCTCATTCCTGCGATGCAAGCACTGTACCACTTAGCTACCTTCCCTGTCCTATAAGCACACTTTTTAAGTTAAAAGCAGAAAGAATAGGTTGGTATGTCTTATCCACTTTCCATGTGCAAGTCCAAAGGTTCAACCCCTCAAAGTGAAAGGAAGAAAGTAGAAAATGAAATGACAGGAAGTATTCAGTTACAACTGCAAAGAAAAATAAAAGAACAAACGCAATGAGCAAGTAATTAGGTTTTTGTTTGTTTGGAGTTGTTTCTTTTTTCTTTCAATTGTTAGTTGTGGGGTTTAAACTCAGGGAGGGCCTGGCATATTCCCTAGGCTTTTCACTAAAGGCTGGCATACTACCACTTCAAGCCAGAATGTCACTTCTAGTTTTCTGGCATTTAATTGGTGATAAGTCACAATGAATTTTCTGCTGATGTGTTGCTGCGGAATGGAACTCAGTGCCTCATGTATGCAAGGCAAGCACTCTACCACTGATCCACACTCCCAGCCTGCCTCCTTTCTTAAAACAGTGTGGTTGGCCTGGCAATGTGGGTTAGTGATAAAGTACTTGCCTAGCATGCATGGAACATTAAGTTTGATATCTCAGTACCTAATGAACAACAACAGCCCCCAAACACCCCTAAAAGCAATGGTGCTGTAGCTCAAATGGTAGAGTGGTAGCCTTCAGCATAATGGAATTCAGGAACAGTTTTCAAGCCCTGAGTCTAGTCCCAGGAATCTCAAACAAAAACAACAAAAACAAGATGAAATGAGCAAATGAAAAGAAGAAACCCACTATCAGCAAGTTTCATTGATAAACACAACACACAAACACACATATAGACGCACACACAAATATACTTTTATCAAACCATATTCCTCTCCTTTACCATGTCTGCTCAACCTCCCTGCTCCAACTGCTGCCTACATGTACTAGAAAACTTATTCTATGTTTCTCTCGTTTTTGCATTTAAAAAATTTTATTCTGAAGATTAAAATATAAAAGTAGTATCAATAGCCATGAGAAAATTCCAATCAAAAGTACAATAGAATAACCATTTTATACATGTTAGTGTGGCCATATGTTTAAACAAAACAACAAAAATCCTTCCAAAGTCTAACAAAACCTAGGAAAGATGTGACAATAATGTGAACTTGGTGCATTTCTCTCAAGTATCTAAAACTATCATAGATGGAACAAAAAGTCCTAAAATGAACTGAATGTAGAATTACATAGAAATATGGTCCAGCAGTTCTACACTTGTACGTACCTTAGAGAAAAACAAAGATTTCTATAAATACCATCAAATAAGGACTAAGTTTCAAGAAAGACAAATACCACAAAGAAGTCCAAGAGTATTTTCAGAGAGTAATTGAGGTACTTATAACACACTCAGTCCTGTACAACACTCAAAATTATGTTTGACCACACTTTTTCAGCAAATTCATTAAAAGTTCATTAGGATAGTCTAATGTGTGTATGTGGATGTGATGTCTGACCAGATTCTAGCCAACCTTTTCTTCCATGAGAAGTTACCTCCTAGATGTCATTGAATCACAAAAAAAGTGAGGCAACTTTGTCCTCACATTAAAAAACTAGAAACAAACTAAAGCAAATCTGCATTTAACTTAGAAAGCAAGATTTGATCATCTGCTAAATCTACAAGCCACCGTTAGTTTTTTGAGAAACATGTTCCTAAAGCTGAATCTGCCATGCCTACTCCGATGGAGTCTGCTTAGCATGGGAAACCTGCTTTTAGACCTGAGAATGGAGCTTCACAGAAGCCTATCTCTGAGAATGGGACTTCACCGAAGTCTACCTCGGAGATTGAGGCTTCTAAGAGACCTATCTCTGAGAATGGGACTTCACCGAAGTCTACCTTAGAGAATGGGGCTTCAAAGAGACCTATCTCAGAGAATGGGACTTCACCGAAGTCTACCTCAGAGAATGGGGCTTCAAAGAGGCCTACCTCCTGGAAAGGCTGGCAAGCCCCTGGGAAAGATGTGTTTCTGTTCCTGTTCTTCTTTTCTTCACTGTATAGGAGTGCCTATTAATCTTTTACTGTTCCTGCTGCTCATTGTACTTACTCATGCTCAACGTTCCCTTATTCAAGGCTCTTTCTTAAAAGTATTGACGACTCCAACATCCGATGAGTGTCCTGAGAATATGACTAACTCACCAGAGTTAAATGCTACTCTGAAAGCCCCTCTTGTGGAGGCTAGTAGACAAGTCATAAGTAAATATAAAAGTATTGGGGGTTTCATGACATCACTTCAGCAGAAGGAATTGTTTGTAAGAGATTTATAAGAAGCTGTGGGCACAGAGCAGAAAGAGTGTATGGCTACTGGAGACTTTCCTTTAATCCTAAAGCATATACAATAGACTCATATAGATATCCTGTAGATAAGAAAGATGTAGAGGGATATTTAGACCAAAAGCTAAATAAAATTCCTAAAAAGTTGGTAGATGGAAGGTGGCAATGGCTTATCAGAGGAAAATGGTGGGATCCCCCATTATCTAGAGGACCCCAAAGACTTCCCCCAGATCCATAGCCTTTAACAGGTGTGTATGATAAGGATGGCAACCGTTGGAAAAACTACTTAGGAGAAAGAACTTCCTATTAGTCTCTTTCATTTACTGAGAGACTTGATAGATCTAAGTCTCCTTGATGCTTACTATTAAAGAAGGAACAAGAAAGATCTTATGAGACAGTTAAGGCCTCTATGGAGAAGAGTAAATGATGATGTGAAAAGGTTACAAAAAAGACACTATGAGCTTAAATTTGATATATGACCAGATTTAGCTAAGTATACTGAATATCATGATTTTTGGACACAAATTGGGAACCCTCTAAGTACAATTGCTTAGAACAGATTTGAAACGTATAAAGTACAAAACTAAACAAAAGTAACTATGAAGTACTAGAGTTCATGCCTTTCTGTTCAGCATCTTGCCCATATGCTCTGGTTAATGGTTAATTGGTTATAAACATTGAAACCCATTGTATTTCTTAAAAATAGAGGTAAAGTTGAAAACAAGTGCCTATCGTCATAGCTCGTCATCCAATAAACAAGATCAGGCGACCAGCTGGTGACCACCCAAGAACAAAGCCTTGCAGCAAGATTGTGTAACCTATTGCCCTTTCTCATGGAGACTTTTGCTATAAAAGCTTGTTATCCTCTGCAATAAATCACACTCAGCACTCACTCCTCTTGTGTGTGAGTTGTCTGTTTGCCATCTCCCCACCTATTCCAGTTCCTCCAGTAGGTGTCCTCCGTCATCCCGACAGAGCCAGTCTGAGACATTAATCTATTTTTTTTTCTGTTTTTCAATCTGGGACACAGTTAGGTTCATAACCTGGTATGTCAAACAGAGTGAGAAATAAAAGAATCTCTTCAGAGATCCTTTCATCTTTCTTGCTGTTGACAATGAATAAAGATTCTGGAACCATGGCCTGCAGAGAAGCCAAATGAGAGAGTCAGAAAAAAACCTGTGTGATTTTACCCTAGAAGTTCCTGCTCAGAACATGATAGGTGGACTGGTAAAGCATAAAGCCTTCTTATGGGAGAAGAAGCATTCCTGAATCAAGTAGAGCATTAAAGTCTCCACTAAAGACAAATCCACAGAAGAGTCAAGTCTTATGTGTTACTAAACAATATTAACAGAAAATACACTCAGAAATGTAGATCCATAAAATGTAAAAGAAACAACTTATATAGGTATATGCTTTTGCTTATACTTGTTGGTTGATTACACAGGAAATTCTTTTATACAGCGTTCTGGTTTTTCTTATACTTACTCACAATGGTCATTGGTAACATAAACTACATGAACTTTGCAGTGACATTTACAAAAAGAGAAAATCTATTCTGTTTACTTCAGTGAGGTAGTTTTTGATAGGAAAGACCATATGAATCCTTTAAAAGCAGTGTTTGCACATTACTACTGGGTTTTCCCACATCACAAGAATGTTTTCTTACTTTGAATAACTTAAAGTGAATTTATTATAGGCTAAATGTTCACATTCACAATACTTAAGATGAGAACTGTTACAAATTTCATGGTGGGGTATTTTTTGTTTGTTTTAGGATTTGGACTGTCCATATCCACATTAGTGACTGAATATCTTGCCTTAAAATTGTCAAGTTTTCTATTTCATAATATTCTATCAGGATATAATCTGAATTTCAAAGAGGACATTGTAACTGGGCTCTCACGTCGAATGGCTGTAATCTTAGCTACTCAGAAGGCTGCCATCTGAGGAAAGTTAGTATTATCCCCACCTTTTCTTCTCAGCTCAACCCAGACCTGAGCTCCTCCCAGACCTAGAGTTCCCTCCCTACAGCTGGCCACTCCCTCTCTCATCTCAGACTCACCTGAGCATATACTTAACTCACTTCCTGCCCCCCAGATTCTGTTGCAACCTGAAGAGGGACAAATGCTTGTGCTCCCTCTCCTGGGAAATATGGTCCTTCTAATAAACCTTATAATAATCTTTCTCCTGTGCCTGCTTGTGGTCCCCTGGGATGGACATGAAGAAACCCTACAAGGATCACTGATTTAAGCCAGGGTGATAGGAAAGTCTGAGAGACTTATGTCCAATAAACTACCAAAGTAGTGGGAAGTGCAAATGGGGCTTTTAAGGTCAGTTTCCAGACCTTGAGTTCAAGAATCAGGACAGGCAGACACATATCAAGGGCATTGTATTGTATTCAAATTTTAACATATTTTAACATTTGTTATATTTAACAAATATCATATTTTAACAATTGTTTTTGGTGTACATGTATAGGAAACCTCTCATTTTTCTCTCATTTTTTGTCCCTGTGGGGCCTGAACTCTGAACCTAGGCACTGTCCCTCTGACCTGCAGCTCAAACCTAGCACTCTATTACTTGAGCCACGGTACACTGCTGGCTTTTTCTGCTTATGTGGTTCTGAGGAATCAAACCCAGGGCTTCATTCACTCAAGGCAAGCACTCTACCACTGAAACACCTGCCCAGCCAGTCTCTCTCATTTTAAGTGATATAAATTAGGCTAAATATATTAGTGGAGAAATTGTAATTTGTCAGAACAGACACATCAACTGGAGTATATCTGTGCCAGCAGCATTTTGAAAGTTTCAAAAGCCATAGGAAGTGCAGAGGATGAAAAGAGGATCAATATGTTTATATAAGACATTTTCAAGGAATGTTTACCATTCATTGGCTTCAATTCACAAAAAACAAGTTTATAAAATCACATGGGTGAGTATCAGAATCTCTAGGGTCAGGAGTATAAACGCACAACTCCTGACTCTCCTTGTCTCGAAAATCAGAGGTTTGTAGCCACTTTCTGGCACCTGGAGGAACAAGTGCTATTGGCAGCACAAACCCATGAGCCTTAAAATATCATCCACCCCAGACTGGGGAAAGATGGTGAAAGATTAAAAATTAGAGTTACATTTTACAATTGCTAACTGCTGGTTTTGCTTCTGTAAACTTGCTTGCGCTAGCTCTGACCCTTCCCCTTCTCTGGAGATAAATAAAAAGTTTCAGAGCCTAGATGTCGGCCCTGGGACAAGCTCTGTAGTCATAAATAAAGAACTAACAAGTAAATTCCCCAGGTGGCCAAATGGGACCCAAGATAAGGAACAAAGAGTATGTTCCTCTGCATTCCTGTGTAAAAATTCTCGGTTTAGGGGGCTCAAGATAAGGACCATCTGGTGAGCCCAACAAATTGGGCCAAATGTTAATCAATCACAAGCCTGTAACTATGTAAACTCCCCTCCAGGGTGACCGCTCCCCCTAGACTTGCCCTGAGCCAACTGTTATTACAAAGAGTGTTATAAACTTCCCCGAGTAGTAAACTGAGCCAATCCCGGGGAACCTGGGGTCTTATGCTAATCCTGTAGCTTTTGTCTTTAAAAGTGCCTGTAACTGCTTCTCTGGGCTTCCTGTCTGCCCTGGACAGAGAGCCCGTTTGTGCAAACGCCAAATAAACTCCTCTTGCATATTGCAGCTGCTGGCTTGAAGTCTTGGTTCTTGGGGTGCTCTCCCGTTGAATAAAGCATCCCAGGGGGTCTGAGGTCTTTCAATGGGAAGGGCAGACTCTGGCTAGGAACATCAGATTGCTTCATGTTTCAGCTCCCAAGTTCCCCTGAAAAAGAGAAGCTGGGCTTCTACCTCTTGGCTCTGACTATGGAGTGCAAAGCTGTACTTCAGAGCACTTCCAGCAGCAAGGCAAAGGGAAAGAAACCCGAATTTGCAAACTAAAAGGACCAACAGTGGGCAAGGTGGCATTGGTGCCTCTTCCCCCCCCTCACCCGATTACCCCTCTCCTCTCTCCCCCGCCCACACACACTCTCAAAGGATCTATGCTCTGATAGAAACTACAATTCCCAGAATGCAATGCACAATTCACCTGGAGGAAGTGGGCTTGTTACAGGGATTTGATTAGCACAAGACACTTGGTCCTAAGTGTGCAAGGATGCATGGGGACCTTTCTTTCCCATTTGAGGGAACTTAGGTGAGTTTCTTCTTGAAAATTCAGTTTACCAACATAAATATTGTGAGACCAATTAAAAACACAAATGTATTAGGAGCATTGCATAATTTGGCTTTTTAATTCTTAGTTCTTTTAATATAATTGAGGTTATAAATCTACGTAGTTTTTATTTTTGTTTTTGTTCAAAAAGTACGTTCTGCTGAATGTAAATTATGTCTCTGTTTTTCCTTAAAGTTTTGAATATCTCCCCTCTCACTTTACAAAGGTATTTGCAGCTGGGTGCCAATGGCTCAAGCCTGTAACCCTAGGTACTCAGGAAGCTGCGATATGAGGATCCCAGTTCAAAGCCAGCCTGAGCAGGAAAATTCATAAGTCCTATCTCCATGTAACTACCAAAGCAATGGAAGTGGCCTTGTGGCTCAAGTGGTAGAGAGCTCACTTTGAGCTGAAAAACTCAGGGACAGTGCTCAGGCTGGTTTCAAGCCACAAGATCAACAACAACAACAAAAAAGTACTTGCAGACAGTAAACTGATTGATTCTAGCATCATCTTCCCCTGCTCTAATATATATACTGGAATAAAATAACAGAATTTAAAAACATATACTTTATAATCTTTGAATTAAATTGATTTGTCAAATTTTACTCATTATTTTCCCAAAAACTCCCAAATTCCATCTTGCCACGCCGACTCCAGTGGAGTCTGCTTAGCATGGGAAACCATCTATCAGACCAAGATAGGGGCTTCAGAGACCTAGCTCTGAGTTTTGGGACTTCACCGAAGTCTACCTCAGAGAATGGGGCTTTACAGAAACCTATCTCCAAGTTTTGGGACTTCATCGAAGTCTACCTTGGAGAATAGGGCTTCTAAGAGGCCTACTCCTGGGAAAAGGCTGGCAAGCCCCTG
>PVHN010025186.1:0-25371 GCA_004024685.1 Dipodomys stephensi | reverse complement strand
TAAACAACTGGTTTTTCCCCATCTCCTCCACAAGTTATACTGACATCAAATATAGTGAAAGCAGGGGTTATACTGTGGGGGAGGGATATACAAAGCAACAAAGAGATAATCTTATAAATGCATTAGAAACACATGCATGAAAGAAAAAAACATTAAAATACACATCTAAGGGTTCATTTTCCTGACATCACATTATCTGCAGGCTGTACTTTGAAAATTTAATGCACCTGGTTCCCCTAACCCCATGGGCATGATAAGGGGTTTCATACTGTTAAAAATAGATCTAGCAAATGCAATGCTAGTATAAGTCATAGAATTCATTGCTTTTTTCCTCATGGGTATGACAATATGAACCCTATCAAGAAACTCTTCATTTAGACTTTTATTTGTTCATGAGTCAACTTCCTTTGACCCAAGAGACTCAGCTTATGTTAAGCACTTAGCTGAAGAGAACCCTCTAACCAGACTGCAGCGGGACACTTTCTATGCCACCTGCTTATATCTATATTCCACGCCATTAGTGTTCAATGGTCCAGTTGGGCCCTCTCTAGCATTAGCCCCTAGAGTATGGCTTGCCAATTGCAGCATGCATTTTCATTTCCAGAATTCTAGCGTCATACCTCAAGTGTCACTTGTGCAGCCCAGACTTTCTTATTAGTGTTTATTGCTGTCACTGTTTCATCATTTTTTATTTATCTGACTCAACTCCAGATACTTTTTGTTCAATCTCTGGCAGGTTGTAAAGCAGCATGTGTGTTTGGACCAGCAATTCATTCATCCATTTTGACATCCACACCTGACAAGTTCATTAATGCCCAGAACAAATCTCACATATTCCAGATCTGGATTGTGCCTCTTTAATCTTTTTTCATCCAGTTCTTTGCCACAAAGTATATTTCATGCAAATGTCATTTTTTCAAATGTTTTACATGTTCCATAATGGAACTATATGCCTTACAGAAATGACGCCCTTTTATATCTGTATCCAAACATAGCTTGTGAATGACCTCTCACAAATTCTAAGTCAGCCTGGAAACTTTTACACTTTGTTCTAAAATGTTTTCTTTAGGGCTTGTAAACTTTTTCCTATGTTATTGCTTACTAGCTGTACCCCTGTGCCAGTTTTGACCATAACTACAACCACCTTATCATCTTTTTATTGCCCTTTCAATTCATCACATTTAGTTGAGTTACAGCCTCAGGTGAGAGCTTCCTCTATGTATCTGTTTATTGAGACTGAAACTATCTCTGCCACAAATTCGTGTACATTGGAATTTTTTACTTGTGAAACCCTTACACGTCACTTATATTCAGTTTTCAGAAAACCTACAGTGAAGAAAACACTGCTAATTTTATGTAATTCAGGTTTATGTTCAGATACTATGAATTGCTTGCTTCGAGATAAATACAAACTTAGCACAAGGGGCTCTCCTTATATCCTTACTAATTTAGGAGGCAGCAAATGGAAGGATCATGGTTCCAGGCAAGATCAGAGAATAGTTGGATGCAGTTGTGTGTTCAGGTCATTCTAGTTATGGCAGGAATTGTAAATAAGACTATCGTGGTCTAGGCTAAACTAAACAGAAGGCAAGACCATATTTCAAAAATAACCTCAGCAAAATAGGGTGGAGGAACGGCTTAAGTAGTGCAGTCTTTCTTAGCAATCACAAAGCCATAATTTCAAATTTTAATACTTCCATAGAAAAAAATTGAGGTAAAGGTCTCAGTAGAACCATAGTGACAAGTAAGTTGTGGCTGGGTCTGTGTGACTTAACAGCTTTTGTTTTGCCTTGTTTACACAGTTGTTTCCATTGTTGCACAAATACTAACATTTTTAGATGCTTAATATGAGGTAGGTCTACTGTGGGGTTTCAATGAAGCATCTCCTTTGATGTTCAATTAGTGGTTCAAAGCAGCTTCTATTATTATCTTTAAGAGACAGAGAACCTAGAACCAGGAGAGTAAATAACATTTACAACCATGGTAGGAATTGGTATGTCATGCCTATAATCCCTGCTACTCAAGATGCTGAGATTTATAAACTGAGTGTCAAAGCTAGCCCGGGCACAAAACTCTGTGAGAATCTTATCTTGAATTATTCAGCAAAAAACAAAAAGAGACCTGAATCTCAAGTGATAGAGTTCTATCCTTGAATGGAAAAGCTACATCAGAATGTGAAGCCTTGAATTCAAGCCTCAAGTTTCAGTATCATCACAAAAAAAGAAAGAAAAATAAATAAAAGAACATGCAACCATTGAGTGATAGAGAATTTCTCAAATATACTATTTCTCAAATTATACTGCATTGTCTCCTTACTAACATTCATTTTAAACTCATTACAATGAGCCAAAATAGAGTATTGGTAATCACTATGCATTTATAAGTTTTATTTAATATTTTTTCAGCCATTGGAGATAGATGGCATTATTATTTTACTTTTACAGATGAAGAACCAAAGCTTTAAGAAAATAAATATTGTCTCTAAAGTAATTCTGTTAATAGGTAGTTGACATATGGTTTAACACATCTCTTCAATCACTGTCATAATATATCAATAAAGAATTAAAACCTAACAAACAAAAATTGACAAATTAATATACGATTTTCTATAGCCACAAGAAAAATGCATGCCTTTAATTCTGATTGCAGGACTTACCAAACATAAGATACTGGAATATACTTTCAATACCATTATTTTTGTGTAGTTTTTCCTAAAATTAAAAGTGGCAAAAATTCTAAAAGTGTAGGGAAGCTATACCTTTCTTTATTGGGAAATTTGGATTTACTAAAGCATGCCAAACCCTCTCATTAGAAGTAACCCCAAAGGATAGAAATGTACCCTGGGCTGGGCACAGAGTCTCATACTTATAATCCCAGCTACTCAGTAGGCAGAGATAGAGAGGACTATTGTTTTAGGACAGCCTGGCCAAAGAGGTTATTAAACCTCTATTTGAACAAATAACATTTTAACACTACCTGGGGCAGTGGTTCACATCTCTTACCCAAGTAGGCAGGAGTCATAGGTAGGAGGATCATGGTCTGAGGTAAGTAAGCCCCAGGCAGAAGTACAAGATCTTATCTGAAAACTAAAGCAAAAAGGAAAATGTTTGTGATTGAAGTAGTAGAATATTTACCTAGCCTGTACAGACCCTAGTAGGACAAAAGAGTAAGAAATAAAAGGAAACAAAAGAAAGGAAAGGAAAGGAAGGGAGGGAGGGGGCAAAAGGAGAAAGACGGAGAGAGAAAGAGGAAGAAGAGAATAACAGGAAGGAAGGAAGGAAGGAAGGAAGGAAGGAAGGAAGGAAGGAAGGAAGGAAGGAAGGAAGGAAGGAACATTCCAGGGGAAATAGCAACATAACAAAAGAAAATACAAATTTAGATGATATATTATAAAACACATTCTCCTTCACTTCCCACTGTACAAGATGAGTTAGTGAACTGCTGGAATGTAACCATAGATATTTGTCAAAAAGAGATTGGTGTATTGAAGAAACAGACTTTTAAAATTTATTGGATAAGCTAAGAACAATAATTTGGATGATTGAGCTCCTGCCGGAGGAGGGCAGTCAAGGCTGGCATTCCAAACAGAGAAGCACAATGACCCTGGGTAGAAAGGGAATATACAGCAATCTTTTGAGAAGGTCAGTCTCTCTGAGAGAGACTACTTTAAAATTTTTATCACAATTCAGCTTTCAGGCATCATTTATTTCAACTTCTTAGAATCTTCAAATTACTGAGAAAAAGTAAATAACTTTGTTTTAATACTAGAGTTTATGCTGGGAAATTTTGCTTCTTTACATACTGCTGTTCACAGGGACTTGGACTTTGTTGCCAGGCTTCTCTTGGAATCTTCTTCCACTGGCACAGACCTAGAAATGCTAACTTTGAAAAATGGCACTTGGCTGGCAGCCCTTGACACAACTACTCTTCAATTTCTACTAAAATATCTATAAAGACATATAAAAATGATGAGAACTCACAACAAATGCTGATATTTCGAGCTAACAGTCAAATTATTGCCAGAACCAGGGAGAAATTTCCACAAGTTAAAAAAAATCAAGAGGAAATAGATTGAAGAGAGCAGTCAGTGAGCTACTCATACCATGCTGCTAGAAATTTGATAAGGCAATACTCTGGGGGGGAAAAACAGCAAAACTAAGCTTTGCTGCCATACCATTTAATCCTGGTAGTAAAATACAGAATTCTGTACCCAGCAAAACATGAAATAGTTTCGTTATTGCCTGGAAGGTATTTTTTATATGACTGTAAGGTGAACTTAATCTTCTCAAATATTTCATTCAACCTGTACATAGCTGGGACTTGGGACACCCAGAAAACAGTAAGGTAAATAATGGGAACGGATTTTGCATTTTAAATATGATGCGATCATGCATCACACATGAAACACACTTTAGTCCCCACAGTATTCTGTAAGGAGGAGCAGAGAAAAGAAGAACCAACAGAAGAAAAAAAAACAAGAAATGCATTCCAGGGATTCTCTTGTGTGTGGGGGGGGGGGGTTGTGTGGGGTTGTGTGTATTTAATCAGTTATGATAATAAATAAAGCAGTATGAAGATCGAATCTGAGTCCAAAGGAGATATAAAAAATGAAATAAGACTAGACACTAAGAATAGACCATTGAGGTTTTGCATATCAAATTTATCTGCAGCTGTGCAGCTGAAAAAGTGGTATCTCTAACAGCCAGATTGAGCTTTCCCTTGGATAATTGATTCCCCCTAACTATTGGCTAACTTGGGATAAAGATAGATTGCAGCTCCTTCAAAAATGAATATTGAAAGACAAACCATGTGAAACATATGGGAATACAGGATAAAAGCCCAAGGATTCTGCAGACTCGAAAACAAAAAACATTTCTGAAAATGACATATTTTACTTTTTTGTACATAAAAGAGTTTGAACTCAAGGCTTCACTCTTGCTATGCAGCAGTTTTAGCAGTGAGACATACCTTCTACTCAGATTTGAGAGGGAGCAGAAAAAATGAAATTTTAAATTGTGGTTAAAATGCAGGATGACATAGCCTTTTTGGCAAAGCAGAGGATAAAATGGCAGATATTCAGAACCTTTAATGGGGAGTTGTGATAGAAATTATGGGTCACTTTCCCTGTATAGATTCAATGGACCAATCTGCTTGAATTTTGTTGTATTCAGTTTCTGGGGTTTCCTATTTCCCCTGAAGCCTGCCTATAATTAGCCACTTCAGAGCTTCTGATATAATAAATAACCAAGATGACAAGAGGGTGAGGTGATTGAAAATGGGAGATAATCAAGAGAGGAAAAGATTATAGGAAATTAAACTGAGTCCCAGATTTATATTATCAATGAAACTACAGAGGGAAGAATTGACTGTGCTGGAAATCACATCCATAAGAATTTATATATATATGACCATATAAGATGATGCTAAGTGAAATGAACCCCAAGATAGGGACAAAATATGTTTTTTGTTGTTGTTTTTCATGTACTATGCGATTTTTTGTTTCTTTTGTATGTTCTTCCCTCAATGGTGTATCACATGTTGTCACTGTATTTGATTTTGGTACCCTGAATCTTGTATATACATTCATCTAATTTGGGGAGGGGAAGGGGAATAACAAAAAGCCAAGGACACAGGATGACCCATTGCAACAATGATTCTCACAAGACACTGTGTTGGAAATGAACTTTAGAACTTCGGGGAGGAGAGGGGGAGGAGCGGGAGAAATGGGAGAGGGAAGGAATAGTAGGAGAAAAACAAAGGAGGGAGTAACAATGTTGTTCAACAAGAAATGTACTCATTACCTACATTACTCATATAACTGTAACCCTTCTGTACAGCATCTTTACAATAAAATAAAAAAGAATGTGATACACACATGAATAATAATTTCAGAAGGCAAAAGCCAGAAAGAGCAAAAACCATACTCATGAAGGAAATGATAAATCTGAACAATGGATATCCAGTCTAATAATTTAAATATTTCTGGGGAAGAAATGAAAAAACAACTAAAACAATAATTAGATAAATAAACAGTACAAGTAAAGTCTCCTAAATTATAAAATAACTTGAGGAGATTCGTGTAAGTCTAGGTGAAAACAGAGAGGAAAGCCATATATTCTGAAGATTTTCTTTTTCCTTGAATCATAGATGACATTAACAATGATGTATTTGTATTACATTTATTGGGCATACATAACAACATATTTTTCATACAAATAGAGAAAACCATAGTGATTTTAAATAATAAGAATTAAAGGCAAAAAACAGTGAATCAATTGCTCTCAGATAGTGGTAACAAGAGAAACAAAGGCTGGAGAGAGTAGAAGGATGAAGGGGTGGAAAGAGGTTGGTGACTGGGTATAACATGCAGTTAGGTAGGTGGGATAAGTTCTAGTGTCCTGTTGAAGAGAAGGACAAGTATAGCTAGCTATAATAATTAAGGATTTAAAAATGGACAAGAGAATAGATTTGGAATTGTTTCCAACACAAATAAATAATAACTGTTTGTGATGGTATAATTTCTTTTATTTAATATAATTGCTCTGATTTGATAATTGCACATTGTCTGTGTACATTAAAATATCATACTGGATTGCTCAAATATGTACAATTATTATGCTACCCAAATTTATTTTTTAATAAGCCGAAAACAGGCAGATGTGATGGTACATGCCTGTCATCCCAGTTACTTGGAAGACAAAGATAGAGAGGATTGCAGTTTTAGGCAAAAATGTTAGACTGTGTCAAAAGCCAAAGTAGTTATGGTGATTTGTACCCATACTCTCAACTATGTGGTAGGCAGAGGTAGTGAGATAGTGATCCAAGGATGGCCCTTATTTAAAAAAAAATGAGACATTGTATAAGAAAAAATAAACTGAAGCAAGAAGAGTGGGGGAGGGGCATGACCAAAAGTGTTAAAGACATCACCTTGAAAGAAAGTATGAGAGCAAACCCCAGTACCAGCAAAAAATAAATAAAATAAAACATGAAATAAAAATCAGCAAACTTATTTGATACCTAGAGACTGTAGAATCAGGTCAGTTTTACCTCTCACTGGTTAGTTATATGTATTCAGATGAGGTAAGGAATCACTTGAATCTCTTTTTGAACCTCTGACATAGAGCTATTGACAAACCAGACTCTGGTGCCCAGGCTGGCCACACTCTATGAGTCTCCTCATCTGTGAATCGGAAATAGCTAGGATTTCAGGTGTGAACTACTGGCACCCTAGCACAAAGCATATTTTAAAAACATTCAATGCATCATGAGCTTTCCAGAAAGGCTGTAGCAGTTTATAATCACTCCTACTTCAGTAAACCCAAAAATTCTCCAGTCTTAGCCTCCTTTAGCAGCATTATTTCATGTTTAATTTTCTATTAACTTCCTAAGAAAATATTCACATTATCTTTAAGTAGTTGTGCAAAGGTGTTTTAATTTATCAACTTAAAAAATAATTGTAAAGGTAATGTACAGAGAAGTTGCAGTTACATATGTCAGGTAGTAAGTACATTTCTTTTTGAACAGTGTCACCTCTTCCTTTGTTTCTTCGTTTTTTTCCCCTCCCAATCTCTCTCCCCCACAAGTTGTATAGTCCATATTCAAGATAGTATCTAGTAAGTATCACTGCTGATTTGTCCCACAATTTATTTTTACGCCTTTCTCATTTTATTATTTTGCATTCATTTTACAAAAGTAATGGGTTTAATTATGCAATTCATATATATGCACATTATGCATTGGAAGATTGTTTGATTTTTCTATATTTGTTGCCTTATTTTATTTTCAGTAGTTGTACAAAAGGGTTTCAATTCAACATGTGAGATTATAAGTACAATGCATCTTGTTGAATGTCACCCCTTCATTGTTCTCCCCCATTTTTCCCAACCCCACCCATATGCTCAAGTTACCAGGTAGTTATGCATTTTAAATATATTCACCATCCCATTACCCACTTTTAATCTCTCCCTATTCAAATTTCCTCTTCGGAAAGTAGTCTATTTCCTAACTTTATATGTTTTTAAATGAGATTGCACAGATAAGAGAACTTACATCATCTTTGTATTTTTGAATTATTTGAATTAACATGATGATCTCTGTTCAGTTAGGAATAGAATTATTTGGGTGTAAATGGATGTCCAACCATTTCTTTGCTTCCCATTCCACTCCCTAAATCAGCATGTCAATGTATGAATACAATGTACCTCGATCAATGTCATCTCTTCCATTAATATTTTTAAATTTGCAAAATTTACGTTGTTTTTAACCAGTAAAACCATATGAATAATATGACTTTTCCTTTTCTAATTGAATCCCTTTTATTTCTTCCACTGCCTTTATTTTTGTTACTAGGAATTTTAGTACCATACTGAGTAAGAGTGAAGAGAATGGGCTCCCTTATCATATTACTGACTTTAAGAGAAATAAAACTAATATGTGATAATACAAATCATAAAAATAAAATAAAGAATAAGATCACATGGACCAGAGTTTCAATGGCAGTAAGAAAATGGAACAGAAGCTGCTTAGAACCATATGTTAATGTTCTTCTTGAGAGAATATGTGACTTCTAGCCAAAGCTTTCCTTCAAACATGTGAAAATTAACAAGCTGTCTTCTTGAATCTGTAAATACACTCTTCAGTAATCATTTTCATTTGAAGACTGTGATATAAGTGCACAGCCAATTTTTTCATTTGTTCTGCTTTCTTTTCTTGGTAGACAAGTATGGATTGGATATTTTCCCTTGCTAAAATGAAACATGATCTTACAGGATCTCAGTTCTTGGAAATGTTGTGAGTGTGTATGTAACTATTGTGACAGGGCAAGAACATAGTCTGGTAAGAGCATAAAATTTTCAATTAGGTTGTCCCTAGAATTCTTTTCTTAATTTTTCTAACATTTCTATACATGTATTCAGAGCTGAAAACCTCTGGCATTGGTCTCACTGAGATAACCTGCTTGTGTTCTATAGTTGCATTTTTCTCAGTCTCTATGGTTCTTACAGAGTCCAAACATGCTCATTGAAAGTGTATTGTGCTCACTATGTATTGCTAATGATCTTCTAAATTCCTTGATACTTTCTTTTCCTCCCATTCTGCATGTACCATTTTTCTTGTTCTTCTCTATCTTCAACATTTTACAATCTTTTTCTTCCATTTCCCTAAAGTTAAATTCATTTCCCTTCTCCTATTCCAAAAATATAAAGCCAAATATCAGTCAGATATTCTGTATAAGAATAGTTTTCCAACTGTGTTATGACCCTTTAGTGGGTTGTGAAATCATTCAGAAGGTTGTAACCAGCATTTCCAAAATGACATAAAACAGAATATATCAGAGCATATCACATATAGTAAGCCAATTACTTTTTTATGAAACATAAGTGTGTACTGTGTTCAATCCAAAATATGTTTTTATTCTGTGGGTCAAGGTAAAAAAATGTCTGAGAAACCCTTCTTTAAGACTGATTATAGTTCATTGTAAAGTTCATTTCTAACACAGTATCTTGTGAGTATCATTGTTGCAATGAGTCATCCTGTATCCTACCACTTCCAGGAAGGGAGAGGGGGAGATAGGGAAGGAGAGAGATAGTGGGAGAAAAACAAAGGAGGGGGTAACAATGCTCAAAAGAAATGTACTCATCACCTTATTAATGTAACTGTAATCCCTCTGTACAGCATCTTTACAATAAAATGAAATTTTTTAAAAAGACTGATTTTAGGATATAAGACATGCACTTACAGTTTGAGGGGTCTGTTAGCCATACAGCTATCTCGAGTATTAATCTGTATATGCAAAGATATTTTAGGGTAAAAATATCACTGAGGCTATAAGCAGATAGAGAAAATTACATATATTTGACTGGAAAGAAAATCATGTGAGTAAGGCACATGGCTTTTCAGATGTGGTTTTACTGTTGAGAGTACCAAAAAGAGGTTGCAAAGATCTTTTCTTTCATGTTCTCCCTCCACCTTCATACAGGTCTTAGTCTTCCTTTTCAATGGATGTTGAACTAATAGCTAAGGAAATTTAAACTGAAGGAGCATCAAATTACTACCCTAAATTTTCTCATATGTCTTGGCTCATGTACTTATAGATATAAAATTGAGAGGAAAAATGTTATTGTAAGAAATGTTTAATAGAATAGCAAAAGCTTCTGTATATAAAGCATAAATTTTCAGTGACTTAACACAATAGAATTGTTTTAAAAAGAAGGGCAGTGGTGGGTAAGAATGATCACAGAAGGGTGAATATTATCAAAATACATTATATGCCTGTATGGAAATACCACAGTGAAAACTCTTCATACTATTATTGTACAGTGATAAAAACACTTAAATAATTTTTTAAAAAGATACAATTATACTATAGTTTGAAACTATCTCAAATAAAATAAATAATTCCATATCTACCTTAAAAATGTTTAATTCTTATTCATCAATGTTATGGGCTTCTGAGTAGCTTTCTTCAAGTGGCAAGCAATATTCCTTCCATGCTGTGACTCTATTACACAATCTTCTCTACCCAGCCCAAAGATGAGAAGGAGACACACCTACTTACTAAAACCTCCCATGTAGAAGTCATAGCCAACATTTCTGTTCACGTTCCATTGGCAAGAACTGCTTAGTTGACCACATCTGCATCCAAAGAAGGGCTGTGAAATTTTGTTCTTAACTGCCATTCAACAGCGCTGCTGATGTGTAGGCATACATTTTTGGTGGATAGTTGTCTATTTTAGTCTCTATAAGTTATGGTAGTAATCAAACAGTCTCCAGAAATTTCCATCACAGGTATGAAGAGCATGTTGCTTCTCCCCTGATTGTCCCTAGTGCTCCTTTTCTATGTGACAGTAGTTTGTTGATCATTGGTGCATCAATACTATTTTTGAAAAAAAATACACTATTTTATCTTCTATCTTATGAAGGTCGTCATTTGGATATCTTCACATTTAGCTGGATAATATTTCTAGTTCATAATGAATGCAGTTGGCAAGCATGAAGTGTTAAGGTACTAAATCCTCAGTTGTAGAAAGATACCTCATTTATTCAGCTGCTGGTTTCAATTTGGTTGACTAGACAGCACTTTGCATCATATGATTTGTAATATCTGGATTCAGCAGAGTAGAATGGATTTAAGTTTTGATTAAACAGAAATCATAAAATGGTTTAGATGGTAAGCCTGCAATACTGAAAACATTACAATCTGGTTTAGAAAAACAATCAACTAAGTGAAATGGATAGAAATTTATTTATTTTGGGAATAAGAGATTTTAGAAATTGCTCTTTATGCAATTGTTACTTAAGCTCCCGAATAGCAAAGTAGTTCATAATTATGAATCACAATTGTTGGTAAATTCATTATTGTTTTATTAGAATTCTTGTCCAATATTTGTCTGGAGTTATTACTACTTTTTTCTTCAATAATCAGGACAAAATATGAACATTTTAATCTACTAAGTAGCAATTAAAATTTTCTTCAAGATACCTGTCAGCAGTGTGACTGTGGAAAATTGTGTTGTATCTATGTGAAATGCAGTATGCACATATCTTCAAAATAATAAATTCAGTAGATTTGTTAGATTACTACTAATAAAATGATTGCTTCACTGAAATTATTAAACACTAAATTTATGCAATGAATTACTCTCTCCCCTTTCCTTTTGGTTTCCTGCTCTAGTTTAGCGAGCAGGTTAATTAAGTGCTAATATTAAATGCACTAGAGTATACACATTAAAAACGAATCACATACTCAGTGTTGATTGAATGACAGGGTAGGAAGCTGGCCATGATATTTAATTGGAGGCAGGGGAGTTATTGTTTTATTTGTGTAATTGGACCATCTGAATGTTGATTATTTTCTGACAAATAACTAAGGAAAAGAGGAAAATGGTGATGGGATGATGGCAAATCTCATTTCACAAATAACTGAAAATAACCATTAAGAACTTAGTCAGCACACCAGTATTAGTAGCATGAGTTTCATTGACATAATTATTCTGTAAAACATTTCACAAGAAAGGGTTCCAGAACAAATAAATTAGGGAAGCCCTGAGTCCCCTCTCAGAGATAAGTAGAATTCATTTTTGTTAAAGAATAGGAAATGGGAATATAGTGGAGGAAGTGAATTTGTTCAAAGTGCACAGTGCATGAATGGAAATATTACAAAGAAACCCCCTCTCATTACAGACATGCTAATTGAAAAATAAAAAGGTACAAAAACAAAGAAAAATTTTGTTTGTTAAACTAAACTTTAGGTGTATGATAGTTAACCTTGATTGTCAACTTATTTGGATTTAGAAGACCACAAGGCAACAGTAAAACCACCAGCACAACTATGTTAATTGCATCACTATTCATCATATACAAAATATGGAATCAGCCCTGATGTTCCTCAACGGACAATGGACGAATGGATTAAGAAAATGTGGTGTGTGTGTACAAAAATGGGATTTTACTCATCCATTAGAAAGAATGATAATGTACCATTCCTAAGGAAAAGGAAAGACTTGGGAAAGAAAAACTATACAAAGTAAACCAGAGCAAGAGAAACCATGATTGCAGCATTTTTCTTACTAGTGATAGCTAGAATGTGCCTATAAATCTATAAGTAAACACTCTAGATGGTATGCAAGTGGTTGTAAATGAGTTGGCTGAATTATAATAGATGTTGTAGAGAGTTCAAATAGCACAATTTTTTTAAAGAAAGACTAAGTCACAAACCAACAAAATAAGCACCAAGAAATGTATATTTTCAGGACAGGGCAAGGGGAGAGAAAAGGGGTAGATAAATGAAAGGGGAAAGTGAGGGAGAATTCAGTCAATGGAAGTGAAGGGGTGGATCAAAGGAGAATGAGATTGTTGAAGGGGGGACACAGATTATGGTGCATTGCATTCATATGCTACTTTGTTAAATGACACCTCCTTTATATAACTACTTAAAGATAATTTACAAAAAGAAGTACCTAATAAATCAATAAAGCACATTTCTGGGTATGTCTGTGAGGAGACATGGAAAGGGCCACTGCAAGGGGGAAAAGCCACTCTGAATGTGGGTAGCACTATTATATAGGCTGGGGACTTAAGATGCTAATAAAAGTAGAACAATGAGAATGATTATAAGAAGAGGGATTTTTTTTATTATAGCC
Organism: Dipodomys stephensi; assembly: GCA_004024685.1. Taxonomy (NCBI): domain Eukaryota; kingdom Metazoa; phylum Chordata; class Mammalia; order Rodentia; family Heteromyidae; genus Dipodomys; species Dipodomys stephensi. The sequence goes on along the minus strand of PVHN010025186.1, from coordinate 12,232 downwards.
ATTCTAACTGGGATGAGGAGGAATCTCAATGTTGTTTTGATTTGCATTTCTTTTATTGCTAGAGAAGTTAAGCATTTCTTCATGTGTATATTGACCATTCTTATTCCTCTTCAGAGAAATCTCTCTTTTAATTCTTTAGCCCACTTGCTGATGGGGTGATTGTTTCTTTGAGGATTAGTTTTTGGAAGATTTAACTTTTTGATTTCTAGATATGAGGCCCTTATCTATACTATAATTAGTAAAGATCTTTTCCCAGTCTGTGGGCTTTCTATTGATCTTACTAGATATGTCCTTTGCCATGGAGAAGATCTACAGTTTGAGGCAATCCCATTTGTCCAACCTTTCCTTGATTTGTTGTGTTTTTGGATCTTTATTAAGAAGATTTCAGGAATATGGCCAAAAGGGAACCCTAGTGCACTGTTGGTGGGAATTTAAACTTACTTGTCAAACCCACTATGGAAAGCAGTATGGAGGTACTTCAAAAGACTCCACATAGAGCTCCCCTATGACCAAGCAATCCCACTTTTGAGCATTTACTCAAATGATCACAAACAAGGCTATACTAAACCTGCCAGTACAACTATGTTTATTGCAGAATTATTCACCATAGCCAAGATATGGAACCAACCCTGATGCCCCTCAGTAGATGAGTGGATCAAGAAAATGTGATATATATATATACATATATATAATGGAATTTCATACTTCTATCAAAAAGAACACCACCCCATTTGTTAGGAAATGGAAAGACTTGGAAAAAATCATATTAAGTGAAGTAACCCTGTCCCAAAGAAATTTAGGTCCCATGGTTTCCCTTATTTGAAATAATTAGTATACGTATAGGATAATTTTATCAGATGAGCTGAAAAGCTCAAAAATGCTATGTACATATGACCATATAATATGACACTAAGTGTAATGAACCCCAAGATATGGACACAAGAGGTCATCTTTATGTTTTAAATGTACAATGTGGGTTTATTTTTATTGTTGTTGTTTCCTTTGGCATATCTCCATGGTATAGCCCCTGTTGTCACTATACTCAATTTTGGTACCCTGCATCTTGTATATCCATGTGTCTAATCTGGGGAGGGGAAGGGGAATAACAAAACACTGAAACAAGGACACGGGATGACCCATTGCAAAAATGATACCCACAGAACAGTATGCTGGAAATGAACTTTACAACTTCAAGTGGGGGGCAATGTTGGGGGTACGGTGAGGAAGAGTATGGGAGCTGGGTTAGGGAAAAGATAGTGGGACAACAATAAGGAAGAGAAGGGGGTAACAATGATCTACAAGTAATGTACTCATTGCCGTATTCATGTAACTGTAATTCCTCTGTAAAGCATCTTTACAATAAAATAAAAAAAATGTATAAAAAAGAAAAGAAAGAATGAAATAAAAAAGAAGAGGAATTTTTCCTCCCCCCTACTCCTCCCATATCCCTATACCCTCCTTTCCTCCCATTTCTCCCATTTCCCTCCTCCCTCCTTTGCTCTTCCTCCTCCTTTTCTTCTCTGCTATACTCTTACCATGATGAACTGAAACCTCTGAAACCATAAGCCAAAATAGATCCTCCTTTCTTAATATGTTATGTCTGATTTTCTGTAGCTAGTTACTAGCACAGACTACTACAGAAAATTGGTACAGGGAAAAATGTCCCCATTAGTCTCAGGTATTGGGGCTGTTGGGTTCTTGAGCAGTGATTAGAACATAAATGGGATAACCCATCTATGGCTTATGTATTTAAATAGACTATTGCGAAGTAGTGGAATTGTGGAAAGTGGTTGGAGGAACTTGATCAGTGGGGGTATCCTTGGAGCCTACATCATACTCTGTCTTCTTCATGTTACTGTTCTCTTTGCTTCCTGTCCATACTGAGATAAATACCTCTGCAACATGTTTTTGCCATGGTGGCCTGCCTCACCAGAAGGACTGTAGACAGCAATCTCTGAAGCCATTAATTAAAATGCATAAATAACTCATTGTTTATATTTTGTTATAGCAACAACAAGTCTAACAAAAGGTATATAGTAAAAATAATTCCAAAGTGGTTGAACAAGTTTACACTCCCACCAACAATGCAGTAAGGTTCCCTTCTGTCCACATCCCCTCCAGCATCTGTTGTTATTAGAGTTCTTGATTATAGCCATTCTAACTGGGGTGAGGTGGTATCCTAATATTGTTTTGATTTGCATTTCTTTTATGACCACGGTATAACCCCTGTTACTGTATCTGATGTTGGTATAATTTGTGGAGGGGAAGGGAAAAAATTGTTTAAATAGGGATACAGGTGGACCCATTGCAACAATGAGATGTACAAGATGTTATGTCGAAAAATGAACTTTACAACTTTGGCGCAGGAGAAGGCGGAGTGAGGGACTGGGGAGGGGTTGGGGAGGGAGATGGGAAGGGATGGGAAGGGGAAACAAAGGGGGAGGCAACAATGCTTGATAAGAAATGTACTCATTACCTTGAAGCAGGATTATGGAAAGAGATAAAGCAAGGGAAGAGTTTGGGATTAAAAGTGAAGACTAAATTCAAAAAGAAAAATTCCAAATAAGTTTTCAAACACAAACTGTCACAAGCATGTTCATAGCACCATTATTCATAGTAACCAAAAGATAGAAGTAACCAAAAGTAGAACCAAAAATCAATCAACAGTTAAATGGATAAAGAAAATGTGGTATCCCCATATTTATCCATAAACACAAATGAAGTTTAAGGTCTTGGGGCATGGATCGAGTGGTAGAGCTTACCTAGCAAGTGTGAGGCCCTGAGTTCAGATCTCAGTACTGCTAAAATACAAAAATGAAGTTTAGATGGGGGTGATAGCATAAATCTATGACCCTGGCTATGCAAGATTTTATAAATTGGAAGATGGTAGGCCAACGCTGGTCTGGGAATAAATGAGACCCTATCTAAAAAAGGAAGCAAAAATGGATGGAATTAAGACTCAAGTGGAAGGCCTTGAATTTAAACCATAGTACCACCACAAAAAAAATAGCTGAGTGCCAGTGCCTCACACTTGTAATTTTAGCTGAGATCTGAGAATCCTGGTTTGAAGCAAGCCCAGGAAAAAAAATCTAGAGATTCTTATCTTCAATTAATCACCAAAAAGTCAAGAAGTGGAGATGTGGCTCAAGTAGTAGAATAGCAGTATGTTTTGACATATATTATACAATAGATCAACTTTGAAAATAAGTGAAAGAAGGCAGTAACATAATACCATATATTATATAATTTAATTTATGTGAAGCATCCAGAATTAGCATATCTATAAAGACAAAATGTAGGTAAGTGGTTGCATACAATTTGGAAGATTAGGATAGGAAGTGGATAGCTAATAGGTAAATAGTGTTATTTTTGATGATGAACGTTTTGGAAAAATGGGCTGTAGTGATGACTGATATCTGTGCACATACTAAAAACCATTGAATTGCATTCTTAAATGAATTATATGGTGTGTGAATTATATCTTAAAGTTGTCAAAAATGGCAATCACCACTCAAGAAATACTTAAATATCCATAAACTCTTTTTTTAAATATAAAGAACTTTTTCTTAAAAGATTGTTAACCTGATCAAACTGCTCACTGTTTTATGGTTTTCAGACTAAATTTTCAATAGCAGTATTATTTACTTCAAAATTGGTATATTTTATGGTAACTATATAGGCCATATGTTGATTGATATTTGTTCATATGTCAGTATATACATTTTCAAGTGACCTGATTTAAAATTATATTACCAGTATGCTTTCCAAAGGCCACGCAGGAATGTAAGCTAATGTCAATATATATTATCCTCAATTTAATGTAAATATACTATCGTTAAATGAGTCCACTTAAAGACAAAGACTCTTGTGAATGTTAAAGAAAGGTAAACCAATTTTGTACTTAGAGGGCTGTTTATTCTGGTTGTAATCCTACTGCAACTTTAATCTCAGCTTTCTTGGATCTCATAGCATTTTTGTTTTCCAGAAGTTAGTTCTTAGAGACTCATTTTTACCTCCATCTTCATTGTTTCTTAGTGATCTCATCCAGTCTCATGGCTTTAAGTATCACTGTATTGATTCCATATGGTAGCTCTAGACCAGATATCTCTCAAGAACTCTAGAGTCCTTGAGGTCTCTTTCCCCACTTATAATTGCCATTTGGATGTGTAACATATGCCACATACCTATTATGTCCCAAACTAAACTGATGTTACAAATCCAGATGCATCCTATCTTCAATCTCAGTTAATAGCTAATCTATCTTTCCTGTTTCTTAGATTAAAAACTTTGGGTTGCCTGGATGGATCTTCTTTCATGCTGCCTTTAAAGCTTCTGCTCCAATAATTCCTTCTACCTGGAACATTTCTCTGTTGATTACCACATGTTTTACCCAACCACTTCCTTCAAGTCTTTGTTCATAAGTCATCTTCCTTTTTAGTATGGATCATATCAATACCACTACCGAAAATTGTAACTACTACCAGGACAGCTGATAATCTTTCTATATTTTAAGTTTACAATCGTCTAACTCACTATAAAAATTTCTTATCATGTTAATATTTAACTGCTTCTCTCCACTAGAAGGTAAACTCCATGCAACATAAATATTTTGTATTTTGTTCAACTTCATGTATCATATAGCAAGATGAATACCATTTAATAAATATTTTTCCATAAGTAAAATATACAAATGACAATATGACAGAAAAGTATTACTATTATTTAATGTCTAAAAGTGATTTGTGTTTCTAAGTGCCTAATGTGGATATTTTAGAACAAACAGTATTTTCTTTTATCAGATGCATGATAGATGTTTACTGGTAAGAGCAGTATGCATAATTTATAACAATTACTAAATAGCTATTGTTTATTACAGACCCTCTTCATCCACAGCTATGTTCAACTCCAATTAAGTGTGAAATTGTGCTTTTATTACTTACTGAAAATGCTTTCATTTTTTCTTTTTGTTTCTTCAGTTGTGGGGCTTGAACTCAGAGCCTAGGCTCTCTTCCTGAGCTATTTTGTTCAAGGCTAGTGCTCTACCACTTTGAGCCACAGCTCCACTTGAAGATTTTTTTGAGTGGTTATTTGAAGATAAGAGTCTAATGGGGACTTTTCTGGCTTTGAACTGTGATCCTCAGATCTCAGCCTCCTGTATAGCGCTATGATTACAGGTGTGAGCCAACAGTGACTGGCTACTTTCACTTTCTATACCTTCTTTATTAGAAAAGAAGCTGGGAGTGTGATTTCTGAATTTTTCTCCTTTCTAAACGTCTCCCTTACACAGTTTCAAAGTTAAAATTAAGTATATTTGGTATGAGAGTTTCTTTTTTTCTTTTTTTTTATTGTGAAAATACTGTACAGAGGAGTTACAATTACATGAGCAAGATATTGAGTACATTTCTTTTTTTTAAATTTAATTTTATTTGTGAACATACTGTACAGAGGAGTTACAATTATGTGGGCAGGATAATGCGTACATTTCTTACCAAGCATTGCAGCCTCCTCCTTTGTTTACCCTTCACATCCCTTCCCATCCTCCCCCCACCCCCCACAGAATCTCCCCCCCCACGAGTTTCTATTACGATAACTTTTAATAGTCATTCATATTTCAGGGTATTTAAAGTCTCATGACTTGTTATCTTACATGTGTTTAGCTTGTTTTTAAAGGCAGATAGTTTGCAGCCTAGGAAAGAAAGCAAAATAATATATGGGCATAATTAGCATGAATAAATATTCCTTTGATAACTTTAATTTCAGAATTTGTGACTTAAATGACTCATATTTAAGTTGTCAACCTCAGAATGTCATTAGTCTAACTTGTATATTTAGTTTATGATTTCAATGCTGTCTCTTTAGACATATCTAGTCTATAAATTATGTGACTGGAGGAAAACACTAGGATTTCTTTTCCTAGGTCTTATTTCCAGCCATTTTATTAACTTATTATGTGGCCTCAGAGTAATTATTTAATTTCTATGTCTCTAGTCTTAGATTTTTAATCTATTTATACAAGAAATATTCTGCTTCTCTACACATAATAACTTAAATAAAATGTTACTATGTGCTGTACAGAGCACTTGTTTTGGAATTATAAACACTTGAATTCAAATCTTGCCTCAGCCTCTCACTAGCTCTGTGGCTTTAGGGAAGTCAGTGGTACTGATCTTTCTTTCTGCCATCTGATAAATGGTGCTAAGTTCCACATTAAAAAGTTGGGAAAATTAGATAAGTAATTATAAAAATTCCCAGCACAGTGACCAGTATAATTATCATTTCTCTGCCTCCTCTTCTTCCTCCTGCCTCTGATCTAGATACATATTTGTTTTTATGCATCTTGGCTTGATTTAAATCACTATTAGCCAAAGGTGAATGGCAATGTACTCCAAATTACATATAGGACTTTTTTTATGGCACATACTTTCTCTCATATATGGAAGCTAGATCTAAAATACAACTAGACATGACAACATGTACAAGGCTCTATGCACTTACATACACACACACACACACAAAAAAAAAACAGACTAAAGGATGGTGTATACTTAACGGGAGGAATCCAAAAGTCTTACTCCTCTGAACAACTAAAGTTCTGTTCACCCAAATGAGCACCAGGAAGTGGAAACATGTCTTAAAGAGTGGGCAATGAATGAAGAGAGGAAGGGTTAGCAAGTGCAGTTATTATAGCCAATGTACATTATGTAAAAAGTGAGTTATATAACTTGAGGTTAGGGACCAGGGAGGACCAAGAGGGGACAGAAGAAGAGTTGACATTGACCAAGAAGCATTATACTCAAAACCTGACCTAGAAATTGTATCCTCATTGTATATCTACTTAATACTTTTTATTTACAGAAAAACCTCCATATAACTTGCTTTTCACCTTCTTTTCGAATTTGTTGGATACTTTTCCCCATTTTTATGTATCTAAGAATATTTTCTACTTGGATTTTCAAAGAATGTGTAAATATGTCTTCATAGTAGGAGCCACGATAAATATTTTTAATTAAATTAGAAAGTATGATATATATTGAATAACATTTGCTACAATTCCAGGGGTCAAGAGATACTTATTTGTAAGTAAAAATATGAAAGATTTTTTTATTTTAATTTTTGCTGGTTGTGGGGCTTGAACTCTGGGCCTGGGTGCTGTCTCGGAGCTCTTCAGCTCAAGGCTAGTGCTCTACCTCTTGGGCCACAGTGCCACTTCTGGTTTTCTGGCGATTTGTTGGAGATAACAGTCTCAAGGACTTTCCTGCCTGGGCTGGCTTTGAACCCCGAGCTTCAGATCTCAGCCTCCTGAGTAGCTAGGATTACAGGTGTGAGCCAGGCCAAATATGATTTTTAAATGATGTTATCAGAAAGAAAGTAAATGGATAAAATAAATACTTAAATAGGGACTATAAGGCCTCAAGTTTTGAGAGATTATGTTTCTTTTCATGTTTCTTTTTTAAATTTTATTTTATTAAAAAGATGCTGTACAGAGAGGTTACAGTTATGTGAGTAAGGCAATGAGGCAAGGAGTATATTACTTGTCAATCATTGTTACCCCTTCCCTTGTTGTTGTCCCACTATCGCTTCCCTCCTCACCTCCCACAATACTCCCCAACCAACCACCCCACCACCCACCTCCTGAAGTTGTAAAGTTCATTTCCAATATACTGTCCTGTTGCAATGGGTTATGCTGTGTCCTTGTTTCAGTGTTTTGTTTTTCCCCTTTCCTTTCCAGCTTAGACAAATGTATATACAAGTTGCAGGGCACAAAAATCAAATACAGTGACAACAGGGGATATATCATAGGGGGAAGCACATACAAAGGAAACAAAAAAATCACATAATACATTTAAAACAATAACAACAGACAGTCCTCTTGTGTCTATATCTTGGGTTTCATTTCAATTAGCATTATCTTATATGGACATATGCACATAGCATTTGAGCTTTGCAGCTCATCTGATAAGCTTCTCCTGTATGTATACTAATTATTGCAAATAAGGGAAACCACCTAAATTTCTTTTGGACTGGCTTACTTCATTTAATATGATTTGTTCCAAATCTTTCATTTCCTAACTAATGGGACAGTGTCTTTCTTTCTGATAGAAGCATAGAATTCCATTATCAATCAATCTATCTATCTATCTATCCATCTATCTATCACATTTTCTTGATCCACTCATTTACTGCTTCTTCTTTTTATTTTTTTTGTCGGTTGTGGGGCTAGCACACTACCACTTGAGCTACAGCGCCACTTCCAGTTTTCTGGTGGTTTATTGGAGATAAGAGTCTCATAGACTTTCCTGCTCAGGCTGGCTTTGAACCCTGATCCTCAGATCTGAGCCTCCTGAGTAGCTAGGATTACAGGTGTGAGCCACCAGCGCCCGTCTGTTTCTTCTTTTTAATTAGTATATATTTTAGAAGTATTAAGTTTTAAACTCAGAGCCTGGCACTTTCTATGGAGGCAGTCTACCACTGATCCATGCATCTAGACCTTTTCCCTGGTTATTTTGAAGACTATTTCACTTCCTACCTGGTCATACATATTGACCACAGTCTGCCTATTTTAGGATTTCTGTAGTTACTGAGATGACAAGTGTGCGGCACTCTGTTTAGCTTTCCTTCACTGAATTTTTCTGATCAGGCTGGCCTGGAAATGTGATCCTCCCAATCTCAGCCTCCCACATAGCTTGAGATAGCAGGTGTGTGATACTATAATCATCTACTCAACAAGAAGGTATTACATGAAACTTTATGCCCTGGCTGATATTGAACTATGATACTCCCATTCTTCCCTCCCAGAAGCTAGTGTAACTGATGTGAGCCACTGATGCATGGCTACTTCAAAATTTTTATGAAAGAATATAATTCCCTTAAAATGAATGTAGTTATTGATATTCAATCTTCTTAGTTGCTCTTACCAAAAATGGATGACAGCAACAAATATTGACTTCTATTGGAACATTTAAAATAAAATCCATTTTATGAAAGCAGCTTTTTTGCTATTCAGCTTAACTATTTAGCTCAACAAACATTCTGAGAAGTGTAGCATGGTGTTTAAGAGCATGGATTTCAAAATCAATAGACCTGGACTGTTTCAAATGCCACACTTTACTATCTGGCTTTGAAAAGTCACTCAAATACTAATTGTCTTAGTTTCTTCCATTATACAGTCAGACTCTGAAAACCAGCTTTTCAGGCTACAGTGAGAATGCAATAGGGGCATGCACACAGGTGTGTGTGTATCTGTATGCCCATCGTGATCACTGAATCAACAGTGACTGCTAATCCAAACTACATGTTAGCCCCTATATTCTACTCATACAAAGATAAAAGATATTGTCTAGTCGGGTTTTAAGTAAACTATAAAAAAGTATTATTGAAGCATGATCATAATGAAGCCTAACAAAAAACACATTTTAATCAACCATTCTACGTAGTTGATATATTTCCCATATTGTAGAAAATAAATACTATACAAGAGTTACTGAATTAATTTTGTATGTGTAAATGTTGGATAATAGGAATTTTCCAGCTTGGATTGTAAAATTATTGGTGAAGTATAAGTTGGCTGTGTTTTTGCAGTACAAAGTATCCTACCTATAAAATATATTTTGAAGGAATTCATGATAGCTAAACATTTTTAGAGCAAGATCAGTATTTTTAAAATGTTCATTTAAAATAAAACTACCATTTTGAAAACCAGATATAATGTTTGAAGTTCAGAAACAGTACATGAAAAACTGGCATGAGGCCAAAAAAGCATCAAGCAGCTATAGGTTTACTGGTCTGTTCCTGTTTATTACTGTATAGTTGAAAGATCCAAACATCCAGAAAGCAATCAAATATATAATAAGTTATAAGAACACACAATTGTTTATTTTCATGCAAAAATATGTTTACTTTGGAAGTGGCACTGTGGCTCTGGTAGAGCGCTAGCCTTGAGCTGAAGAGCTGAGGGACAGTGCACAGGCCCAGAGTTCAGGCCCCACGACCGGACCCCTCAAAAAATATGCTTATTTTAACAAAGGAAATATAAACACACAAAAGAATGTAGTATCCGTGAGAATCACGTATTCAATTTCTTTTTTTTTTTTCGGTTGTGGGGCCTGAACTCTGGGCTTGGGCACTGTCCCTCAACTCTTCATTTCAAGGCTGGTGCTCTACCACTTGAGCCACAGCACCATTTCCAGCTTTTTCTGCTTATGTAGTGCTGAGGAACCAAACCCAGGGCCTCATGTATGCAAGGCAAGCACTCTACCACTGAGCCACCTTCCCAGCCTCATGTATTATATTTCTTAAAAGCAAAGTTCAAAATGCTAAAAGACAGATACAGATTAACCCATTGTAACAATGAGATATACAAGAAACTGTTTTGAACTTTACAGCTTGGGAGGTGGGAGGTAGGGAGGGAAGAGATGGTAGTGGAAAATCAAAGGAGGGGGTAACAATGCTCGATAGGAAATGTACTCATTACCTTACTCATGTAACTATAACCTCTTTGTACAGTATCTTTACAATATAAAGTATATATTAAAAATATAGTCAGGGATCTAACTGAGAAAGTGATGACAATCTTGGAGAAAGATGAAATAACAGGGCTGGGAAGGTGGCTCAGTGGTAGAGCGCTTGCCTTGCATGCTTGAGGCCCTGGGTTCGATTCCTCAGCACCACATAAGCAGAAAAAAAAACCAGAAGTGGTGCTGTGGCTCAAGTGTTAGAGTTCTAGCCTTGAGCTGAAGAGCTGAGGGATAGCACCCAGGCCCAGAGTTCAGGCCCCAGAACCAGACACCCCCTCCCAAAAAAGATGAAATAACTATTCAGAAAGCATGTTTCCCAAGCTTGTAAAAAAATATAAATTGGTAGCCTATGGCTACAGACCCTGGGGCTTTTAGAGTTGACATATTTGTAGCTCTTGTTTCCTTGTCCAGGATTTGGTAGAAATTATATTAACAAGAGCAAGTATGTATCAATATTAAACTTGTGAAAGTTGATGAGCAAAAAAAAAAGCCTTTCTTAAAAGCAAAGATCTTTTTGGGTATACCAAAGTCTACTACCTATATAATAAATAAATAAACAAATAATGTAAATGTTTTACATATCATTTTCTCCCCTCTTGCATTCTTCACCTGACAGAACTCCAAGGTTCTGACCTTAGAATGATGGCAAGTCCTTGCCTTTCCCAACTTAAAAAATTCTGTTCCCTCATTAGTTTAACATTTTAGGTCTTTGAGCTGGGTGCTAGTGGCTCACACCTGTAATCCTCGTTACTCAGGACGCAGAGATTTGAGGATGGCCATTCAAAGCCAGCCTGGGCACGAAAGTCCTTGAGACTCTTTTATTAAATGCATTTTGTTATTATAATTTTATTGTAAAGATACTGTACAGAGAGGTTACAGTTACATGAGTAAGGTAATGAATACATTTCCTCTTGAACATTGTTATCCTCTCCTTTGATTTTCCACAAACATACCTTTCTTTTTTTAAATTTAATTTTATTTTATTTGTGAACATACTGTACAGAGGGGTTACAATTGCATGGGCAGGATAATGCGTACATTTCTTACCAAGCATTGCAGCCTCCTCCTTTGTTTACCCTTCACATCACTTCCCAGCCTCCCCCCTCCCCCTCCAATCCCAATCCTTCTCCTTCCCCCCTCCTCACCCCCCCCACCGACGTTGTAAAGCTCATTTTGGACATGACAACTTGTACTTCTCATTGTTGCAACAGGTCCACCTGTATCCTTAAACAACTGGTTTTTCCCCATCTCCTCCACATGTTATACTGACATCAAATATAGTGAAAGCAGGGGTTATACTGTGGGGGAGGGACATACAAAGCAACAAAGAGATAATCTTATGAACGCGTTAGAAACATATGCATGAAAGAAAAAAACATACACCACAATCAAACAGGATTCATTTCAGGGATGCAAAACTGGTTCAATATACGCAAATCAATTAATATAATTCATCACATCAACAGGAGCAAGAATAAGAACCACATGGTTATCTCAATAGATGCAGAAAAAGCATTCTACAAGATCCAACACCCCTTTATGATGAAGGTTTTGGAAAAATTAGGAATCCATGGATCATTCCTCAATACAATAAAGGCTGTATATGACAAACCTACAGCCAGCATTATACTCAATGGTGAAAAACTTAAGCCATTTCCTCTTAACTCAGGAACAAGACAAGGATGCCCACTCTCTCCACTTCTCTTCAATCTAGTATT
>PVHN010025185.1:0-25150 GCA_004024685.1 Dipodomys stephensi | reverse complement strand
AGGTGGACCCATTGCAACAATGAGATGTACAAGTCATTATGTCAAAAACGAACTTTACAACTTTGGTGTGGGGGGGTGGGAGGATGGGATGGGAAGGGGAAACAAAGGAGGAGGCTACAATGCTTGATAAGAAATGTACTCATTACCTTGCCCATGTAATTGTAACCCCTCTGTATGGTATTTTCACAATAAAAAAAAAGGAAGGAAAAAAAAAACCATCATGCACACTAGACTTGACCATCTGGCGCACTTGTGGTGTGCCTGCAATTTTAAACTCCTTAAAGGCCATTCTCCAGTGTATATTCTCAACTTAGATAGAAGCAGGTCAGGGCTGCAGATCTCTGGAAAGCTGGAAGCTGGGGCAGAGCCAGTGGACATTGCCAAGCTTGTCTGGAGGAGTGTGCTTCCTGGGGAAGAGGCCACCGGGCACAGGGCCACACTCAGGAAGTGGTGCCGAGCGGAGGAGGGAGGCAGGAAGATGCTCTGGAACTTCCTGTCCTTCGGACCTTCAAAGCTACCTTCAAATTTGCTTCTAGGATAACTCGGGATGAATACTTATTCCAAAGCTCATCCCAGAGAAATCTGCAATGTTCTCGCAATGAAGGCCACTTATGAATGCGAATGCTTAGACCCGAAGGGCGATGGAGGCGGATGGTTGGCTCACCCTGCTTGGAGCAACACTATTACCTTGCGTTTGTGGGAGGTACTCCTCTGCCAGCGTATGGGCTCTGCCTGGGTTTCCTACAGATGGCGTGACCTCCCTTGATGGCTTGATGTGGGCTAGCTCCTCAAGTGAAAGCGCACATTAGCTCGGAGATCTGCAGCGCACATTAGCTTGGAGATCTGCAGAAGCAGGGCAGTGGGAGGTCCCCAAACACCATGAAGACGGCCTTGGCTGTGTGATGGTCCAGCCTCCTACCCCTGCCCCTCCCACACCGGAAATGACTTCCCCAGCCAGGCGAGGCTCTGTCCTGACCCCTCGTGAGTTCTGCCTGCCCTTGGATGTGAGTCCAAGCCCCGGCGCCCACATACTGCGCCCATCAGATGTCTCCTGCAGAACTGACCCTGCTTCAGACCCCGGCCGCCTGCCTCCTCCTGCCCAGCTCGGCCTCACTGGATACTCTCAGGTCTGACCTTTGCTCCCGTTGCTGCCGGGCAAGTTGCTCTAGCGCCCCTCAACTTTTGGCTTCTCCTGCTTTGGGGCTGACAGCTGGCCCTGATGGCTTCCAATCAAATGGCGAAGGAACCCGGGCTCCTTCCACTAGGGTGCGTGGGCATGCCTCGTCGTCAGGCTGAGTCCTAGAAGGAGAGATGGGACGGGCTCCAACCAGCACTTTTTGGCCTCACCTAGAGATGGGAACAGGCCAGCCTGCCCCACGGGGCTCCGTGGCTCACGATCCTGGTCCAAAGGCAGATCTAGAAGCTTCACCTTGGGAGAAGATGGCATAGGCACTTCCTGGATGATTCAGACTGTGGCAACCTACAAGACGCTACCTGCTGTGCCGCGCTCTTCCATTTTTAATGTGTGTAACTACTATCCCCACCCCAGAGCTCCTGCTCAACACAGCCAACATGGATGCCGAGTCCTAACCAGAGTCTGACTTCTCTCAAAGGGCGTGGCGCTCTCCCCCCAGTGAGATCGCTTCTCTCATCCCCTTCCCGGAGCTGTGGATGTTCTTCGTTTGTTTGTTTTTTCCCCCGAGGGTCATTTTGGTGATGTGCAGAAGGAAGGCAAGGTGGGAGAACCAGAGCTTTGCTCTGAGAGCCCTTTGTTTACACGCGCATCCGCTAGTTGTACAAAGTGAGTGATCTCACTGTGATCGTCCCGTACATGCCTAAGATGTGCTTCGGTCATGTGCACCTCAACTACCTTTTCCTGTTCCCCTCCCCACTCAGGAAAGCAAGAGTAAGATACACAATCAGACCAGGTGCCTACCAACCAAGGGATGGATGAAGAAAATGTGCCGGGTACCCACAGTGGAGTATTAGTCAGCCATGAAGAAGAGCCAAACGACGACGTCACTCTCACTCTCAGGAACTAGAGATCATCAGGTTAAACAAAATGTGGGAAAGACTACTGCTGCAGATCTGTGGGGCCCAGATCAGAGGTCCTCTTACAGAGCCCCGGCCATGCACGCTGTTCCCGAACATTTGCTATGACTTGTTTGCGCCCAAGTGATTTTAAACAAAAGAGGCCATCATTACTTCCTATCCCACCCCACTTCCCAGCATGCATTATCCAAGAAAGACGCCCACTAGGAGAGATGGAATCCGACAGTGTCTCCTGCCCACTGGGCTTCTTGAGGCTCTGAAGCATCTCCCAGCCTCACTGGGCAACGAGGCCGTGCGACGTGACCAATCAGATGAATGCCTCCTTCAGCATGAAATGACAGTGAGCGGAAAGCGCTGATCTGAAGTCTCTCTCCTAAAAGCGGCGGAAAGTATCAGTCCATTCGTCGGCGCCTTTGAGCTCGAGGGTCATCGAGGTCATTGTGGTTACTGAGGGCCCTTCCCAGTACTCCCCCAACGTCTCAGGGATAGGAGGGGGAGACACAGGCCCAACCTGGGCTTCCAGAGAAGAGGCTGGGAAGCAGGGGGGAAGCATTTCCCTATGAGGTCTGAGATTCCACTGGCAGGAATACTATTTGTCAAGCATCGTGGGGACAGCAGGGAGGCGGTGGCATGTACAATAACCCGAGGCAGCAGGTGGCAATAATGTGCAGTTATAAATTAAGAGATGCTGAGCCAAAGGAACCCGCATGCTTGGCAGCGATTCTCTGTATTATCAACAAAAAGAGAACACATTCCCTCACTCTGTAAACTTTGTAAGATTAGATTGTTTTTTTTTTTCTTAAGTCATTGGAGGACAGGAACCGTGGGGAGAAGAACAAACGATAACCCGGGCGGAAGGGCATGACTCAAACCCAGACAAGGAGAAAACAAATGCACAGAGGCCAAGAGCATAATTCCCACTCATCACTCAGTTGGAAAGAGAGGAGAAGAGGAAGGAAGGGGAGGAGATAGATGGCACAGCTTTAGTGACCCAAATCCAAGCCTGTGACATTTTTCCTAATAGCTTAAGATCTGCGGGTATTCAGCCGAGCTTCCAGCAGCAGGACGACCCAGTGAGAGACAGAGACAAGGACGGCACAAAGCAGGTTGTTTCTCATCCTCTGGCCAAAATAATGGCAAATCTTCCACTGATCTTATGAATTAGGAGTGGCTTCGTATGGAAAAGGGATTGGAAGCTTTCTCTGGGATCGACCATGGTGCACTGCGATTGAATAGTAATGTCTGCCCCTGGCCCTGCATCCAACAGGGAGCCCCCATCACTGTGGGTGAAAGGGGGCTGCCAGCGGCCTGTCCTACAGAGAGAGGGGCAAGGACGTGATGAAGGTTCGAGGCGGCCCTACCGGTGGGAGGACATCTTCATGGGTTAACAGGGGACCACAGCACAAGTCAGCACTCTGTGACCTGAAGAGCCTCCACCAGACCTGACCAGTCTGCTCCCTAATCCTAGAGCTGACTCAGACACCAGGAAATCATGTAGTCAGATATAAAGCAGTATCCTGATTTTTTTTTTGCTGGTTCTGGGGTTTGAACTCTGGGTGGGCCTGAGCTCTGTCCCAGAGTGGCGCTCTACTAGTTGAGCCACAGCACCATTTCTGCCTTTTTCTGAACAGTTTAATGGAGATAAGAGTCTCACAGACCTTTCCAGGCTGACTTCGAACCACGATCCTCAGATCTCAGCCTCCTGAGTAGCTAGGATGACAGGCGTGAGCCACCTGTGCCCGGCATGAAATTCTTATTCCTTATAATAGACTGAAGAGCTCGGGTTCCTGAGAGGGAATGTGAGGTCTGTGTGCAGGAAAAACTCAGCTCTTTCTGAGATGCCCCTTGAGATGTTTGGCTGTTATGATGTCCTCGTGCTAGATTTTGATGATGAGAAGAAGCCATTACACAATTAGGACTAACGAGGCACAACAACTAGGCCCTGGGCACCCAATTAAGCTAGGCACCGTGGTTCTGCTAACCTGCATAGTTTCCAATTTCTACTGCTGCAGGCTGACAGCTAATCATCAAAAAAAAAAAAAAAAACCAGGGTCCTCTGGGCATAGAGAGTTCCAGAATATTCTGGAAAAGCCTTTGATGTTTTCTGGCCTCTTCCTGCCTCTGATTTTACCTTTTCATCCTTCTGAAAAAGCAGGATCTGCCAGCCACCGGAGGGAACCGGTGTGGCCGCCGGCCCTGCCCGTGTCTGGAGAGGGGAGCCGCCCAGGGAATGTTTGCTGAGTGAATCAAGGATTAAATGAAGTGAAAAGGAATTGGCGGCCATCCGAGGTCTTGGCTTTGCCATGCAGGACACACAGAGACGGCCTGGAACGCGTCTGGCGTGGTGCGGACGGATGTTTATGGAGTCTCTGGGCAGATCACACCAGCTCAACAGAGATGCCTAGGGGAAATGGTCCAGCTGCGGTGTCACGTGTGCCTGTACATCTGGGCTGAGCCATAGGTCATCCAGCTCCATCTCTACCGCCTGTGGGTTTGGCCTCTGTGCTAAACCATGAGTCCCTACCGATTTCCTGTCCAGCCTAGACTGTCCTGTAAACCCACTGCCTAGACCAGGGCTCTGCACGGAACTGCTCTCCATCAACGCTGTGGAGTCTAATTGCCCGACTCTCAAGGCAGTGGGTCCAGTCTCTGATTTAAGTGGTAGTTCATCTCCTCCGCTGTTCACTTTCTATTGCAAAGTAACCAATAAACATGAACTAAGAAGGGTGAAACAATACTCGTTTCTTTTCTCCTACTTGCTTCAGCCCAGAAGTTCAGAACCGCTGAGGCTGGCTTCCCTGCTAAGAGCCGTCCGCTGGCTGATTTCCTGTCCGGAGCTGGGCCTTTCAAGCATACGGGATGGTTGGCTATCGGCCTGGGGCTCCTATGTTGCTGGAAATGCTCCCCACTCCTCAGGCCACTCATATCCCTGCGCATGTGAAAATTTCCAAAGTGATCTACCGAGCAATCCCTTTGCAGATTCCTTCCCTTCTCCACGTAGATACAAACAACTCAGATACATAGACCACCAGGGAGTCCCTTTTGATGAGCTCTAAGTCAAATGATGAGGAACTGTAACTACATCTGAGCAACCCTTTTGCCCTGTCATTACGAAAGTGATGCCCCGCAGAATTTCAAGGCTCACCCACACTCAAGTACAGGGAAATACAGACATGTGCCGCGGGGGTCATTGAATTTCGCACACTACACCTTCTCTAACTTCATTTCATTTCTTTGATTTTTACTATTCATTTTAAAGTAGTTGCTCAAGGGGTGTTAATACCACAAGTTATATTTCTATTCCCTTACCTTCTCTTTTCCTTCCTTCCCTCCTTCTTTTTCTTAATTTCTTTCTTTTCAGTGTCTTCAGCTACTCATTAATAAACAGATCAACATACCAACACCAGTGCTGTAGTAAAATTAAGTTACAAC
Source organism: Dipodomys stephensi (assembly GCA_004024685.1). Lineage (NCBI taxonomy): Eukaryota > Metazoa > Chordata > Mammalia > Rodentia > Heteromyidae > Dipodomys > Dipodomys stephensi. The sequence goes on along the minus strand of PVHN010025185.1, from coordinate 19,666 downwards.
TGTGGAAAGGCCCGCTGATAACGGTATGTACCTTTCCCTTTCCCAGACTGTCTTCCATAACTGCTCCCAGCTTATCCTGAGAATGGTGAACAGCTGGGCTATGAACCTAAGGAAGAATTCCATCAGCTCTCTAGAAACAAATACAGATAAAACTAAGGCAAGTGGATAGTATCTGATGATAGTTCTCTTGGAAGAGTGGTGATAACTGAAGGCACCCAGCATTAGCCCACGACTCGAGTGGAGATGATTTATATCTATATCTCTCTCAAGGATGACATCCATGCTCTCAAAGGACAAAATTACTCCTATAAAAGTCGTAGGTTAGTATTTGTTCTTGGTAAAAAGCAATACTCGTCTCACTTTACCGCATTAGGGTTTTAACAAACAATGTCCTGAGCACCAAAGAGCCCCAAGGAAAGGCTGCTGGGTTGTGTGCAGCCCTCAGGACACAGCTGATACAGGGTAAGGGGAGTCAGGGCTCATCCGCTCTCCTCAGTCTTTGCTGCTGGCATGTCTTGCTTTTGCCGGCTCCTTCCGTTGGCCCCCGAGAGCTTTAGAGCGGTGTCCCGTTGGACAAGTTCTACCCTTGGGAGCATCTGATTATTCTCAGAAAACTTAGGAACAGAGATGTCAGAGAACAGCTAGATACGATCACGTCTTTTGAGTTACATCTGGACTTTAGAGAGACCTTTGGTATAACTCAGTCAAGTTCCCTCTTAGCAGTTAGCTGGAGCCCACAGCTTCCTAGTGCGGGCAACTAGAGCTTCCCCCTCTTGGAGCATCTTGCTGAGATGGCCAATTTACCACCAGTGATCAGGAGATCCTACTCTCATAGTAGGTCCTGCCCCCTACTATGTCCCTCGCCTTGAATGAGGAGCATGCTGGGCAAGTACTCCACCACCTAGCTATACCTCCTACCTTCCATGTGCATTTTCTTTCTTTTTTTGGGGGGGGGTCAGTTGTGGGGCCATGCAACCTGGGTTTCTTTGGATCTGGCTTCCTTTGCTTAAATATATATATATTTTATATATTTTTCCAAGTCTTTCCATTTCCTTATGGATGATACAATATCATATGCATAGGAGCAAAGGCTCAACAGCTATGTGCATATGATCATATAAAATAATACCTTATGAAATGGACTCCAAGAAGAAGATAGTGTGAACAAATGCAATAGTGGTCCTCACTGGACACTATGTGCAAAATGAACTGGACATCTTCTCACCTGATAAGCCTGTGGCGGAAACAGGGCCCGAATCAGTGCAGACCGGAGGAAGGCACTGTGGACTCCGGGTAATCAGACAGGATTTGAAGTGTCCTGTCATCACGTGGCATGGTTTTTCTAGGCTGCCCCGGCTGGAGTGGCCTGACCGGAGACTATTTCAGAGGGCTGATTAGAGTCAACATGCTCTTCTCCTGACCTTTATTAACAAAGCCATCCAGCCTTCTGCATTTTGAAATGTTAATATCTAGGAACAGGATAAAAGGGCTCCGGTCCCTGAGGGCTGACACGGCAGTTTCTGTTTACTTTGGCTTTCAAGGCAGGGAGAGAAACTGCTCCTCCTCCCTTGGTGCGGTGAGGGCAGGTGGGAGTGGCCGGGCAGGTCGAGGGCAGGCTGGCCCGGCCATCTGGCCAGTTCAGGTGGAAGGACAGGCGGGCCTCCCCCCCACCCCTGGCCACCATCAGAGTGTCTATATCAGCTCTGAGCGTGTTGAAAGGGGTAGCAGTTTGATATTCAAAAACTGCTTCGCTCATTAGAATTCCTTTGTACAACGACTTACATATAATGCTTTTTAAAAGGTTAAGCCACCAGAGGTGTCAGGTGTCTAACTCCATTGTTCTGGCTCCAACCATCTCACCCCTGTGACCAGAGCTATCTCGACTCCATTTATAGAAAGAAGGTCAGAGGTCTACAGATCAGCGAGAGTGCTCGCCAGTGACTTGCCTGAGCCACTGTGAAAGGAAACTGTATTGTCAGGATGGCTGGGGGAAGGGGCAGAAAAGCAGCAGTCCACAGCAACGGTGAAAGATAAAAAACCCAACAACCCAATAATAGTGCATGTGTCGGGCTGGGAAGGTAGCTCAGGGGTAGAGCGCTTGCCTCGCATGCATGAGGCCCTGGGTTCGATTCCTCAGCACCACATAAGCAGAAAAAGGTGGAAATGGTGCTGTGGCTCAAGGGGTAGAGCCCTAGCCTTGAGCTGAAGAGCTGAGGGACAGCGCCCAGGCCCAGAGTTCAAGCCCCACGACTGACCAAAAAAAAAAAAAAAATACTAGTGCATGTGTCTACCTAGGGTTCTTTCCCTCCTCCTCTCTGTGAAGCTGGGTCTGCCATCAGACTGAAGAGCACAGATTTTGTGACAAACAGCACAGGACTCTGGGCACTACTAGCACAGCTGTCCCTGAAAGAGACACACTGGGGACACGCGGGAGGAGGGTGAAGGCGGCGGCACAGAACTTGGACGTGAGGATGAAGATCCTGAGGAGAGGCAAGGCTTGACTCCAGGGGAGAGCGGCAGGAAAGACGGCAGGGCAGAGAGAGTGGGGACCTGGGGACAGAGGCTGCTCCCAGACCACGCTTCAATTCATGCCACTAGTGTGACAGGAACAGCGGAGGGAAATCTCACACCGGAATCAGCACTCTGGACTTGCGCTACGTTTTCATTTTAGTAACAAGAAGAAGCTACTTGTCATTTCAGACCCTGGAGGGAGGACGGAAGGGGCGCTTACCACCATGCCCAACCCACGCAGGCCTGGCCGACTCCAAATCCAAGTGTAACAGGATTCCCTTCCATCACTGCTGACGTTAATGTCTTAAGAGGCCTGGTTTCAGAATTAAACATTCCCACGTGTATGAGTGCATGAGCAGAAGAGACAAGCCACATTCGATGCTTCTGTGATTCCCTTTCCTGCTTTTGCAGACATGTGGCATTTGTTTTGTAAATAAATGGAAGGTGTGTGGCCAGCAAGTCTGCTATCAGTACCATTTTCCCAACTGCATGGGCTCTCTGTATGCTTGTCACATTGAAGCACTCCTCTGGGTATTTTGTACTTTCTATCATTATTGTATCTGTTATGGTGATCTATTACCGGTAGTCTTTTTTAACTGAGCTTTCATTAGCATATATTAGTGGTTCACGGAGGGCTCTTTGCGACCTTTCTAGAGTTGCGACCTTTCTATACAAGCGTACAATGAGGCCTGATGAAATTCATCCCCTCTACGACTCTCCCTCATTTCCTTTCCCCCCATTCTTCAAGAAACCTGAACAGATTTCATTGTTCTATTGTCATACATGTATATAAAGTACTTTGACCATTTTCAACCTCTCTGTTCACCCTCCCTCTCCCTCTCATACCTTCCCCCAGCAAAACCTGTTCTACATCCCTCTCATTCATTTTCTTTAGTGCTTATTAATTGTATAACGATGTATGCATGTGTGAAATGTTAAGTGACCTTTCACCTTGCCGTGGTAAGTTGGGCGCCATGTCACAAGGCAATGAACTCAACTGATACAAAGAATGTTCTGTTCGCCCCCATCACTAACCCATCCCACCTGCCTCTTTCTCTTCCCAACTCCTAATTCTTTGAAATTAGGCAAATTAAGAACCCCATAACTGTCTTTAGATAGTCAAGTGAAAGTAAGAGCCTCACCTCTCTTGAAGCTAGAAGCTATACATGATTAAGCTCAGTGCAGAAGATTGTTTGTAGAGGTCAGGAGCTAGGGCTACTGCACCAGGTAAACAAGCCATGAATACAAAGAGAACGCTCTGAAGGGAAGTGGGAAGTCCTACTCAAGGGAACACACAAGTGATAAGAAAGTGAAATGTTCAATTCTGATACGGAATTTTTCGTGGTGTAGAAAAAAGATCACAACGGCCCCAACTTCCCTTGCGCCAAAGTCTAATGGCAAATGGAGTACATTTACAATTTTCGACTGTGGGAAGAAATACAGTGCACCTATGGAAATACAGTGTAATCCCTTTGATTTTTTTCCTCTTATGAGCATGTTAAGTTGCTATCACTTTAAAATAGTTTGTTAGAATCAAAAAAATATTGTGAGCTGGCCATCAGTGGCTCATGCCTATAATACTAACTACTCAGGATGCTGACATCTGAAAGATCACAGCTCAAGGCTGGCCCAGGCAGAAAAGTTCATTAGACTCCATCTCTAAAAGTAATCAGCAAAAAGTTGAGCTGGAGGTGTGGCTCAGTGTAGCAACTGCAAGGCACTGAGAGTTCAAATACTAATTTCACCAAGAAAAAAATGTTAAAGGTATTTTGGTAAGCATCACGATAAAGCAAAAATCTGTAACAGACAAAAAAGCAAGGAGTCAACATACAGTACTAGAATATATCACTTAACCACAAGGAAAGAAACTCAACAAAACTCGAATTAGAAATCAAGTTACAAAATGGCTATAATACAACTGTAAATATCTTTAATTAGATACAGGGGATTAAATCCTCCAATTAAGAAATGTAAGGGGGGCCGGGCAATGGTGGCTCACGCCTGTAATCCCAGCTACTCAGGAGGCTGAGATCTGAGGATCGCGGTTCAAAGCCAGCCCGGGCAGGAAAGTCCATGAGACTCCTATCTCCAATAAACCACCAGAAAACCGGAAGTGGCACTGTAGCTCAAGTGGTAGAGCGCTTGCCTTGAGCTGAAGAGCTGAGGGACAGCGCCCAGGCCCAGAGTTCAAGTCCCACGACCGACAAAAAAAGAAATGTAAGGTGGAAGGAGAGAATGACAGAGGGCTAACATTATAGAAATGCACTTAATTTTTATATATGAAATACCATAACAAAATCCACTAAAACTTAAAAGATGAGGGATGAGGAAGGTTGGTTAAGAAAGGGGGTAAATTTGACCAAAGCAGATTATATGCAAGTTGCAAATATCACAATTAATCCATTTTATACAACCAGTTTATGATTAAAAGATTTTTTTTTGTCAGTCATGGGGCTTGAACTCTGGGCCTGGGCTCTGTCCCTGAGTTCTTTTGCTCAAGGCTAGCACTCTACCACTTTGAACTACAGTTCAACTTCTGATTTTCTGGTGGCTAATTGGAGGTAAGAGTCTCACAGACTTCCCTACCAGAGCTGGCTTTGAACTGCAATTCTTGAGTAGCTAGGATTACAGACATGAGCCACTAGCACCTGGCTTTAAGTGTATGTTTTGTAAAGGCCTAATTCCATGTAACAATTTGCTTTACCTCAAAGAACACATAACTGAAAGTGGATGAACTAAGAGATTGCATTCAAGTGGAAACCAAAAAGAAAGCATGAGTAGCCATACTCATATCAGATTAAATGGATTTTAAATCAAAACCAGTAAGTCAAAAGCAGTAAAAAGCTGACAAGGGGAATTAATGATTTTAAATATTGATGGATCAAGTATTACATCATCCAAATATGTAAAGCAAATATCAGTAGGCTTACAAGGAGAGAGAGGCTGAGATAACAGTATGGAGTTTTCTCACTCTATTTTCAGCAACAACCAGATCAGGCAGACAGAAAATCATCCCAAACTAAACGGACCTACATGCGTCTTTAGAGTGCTACAGCCATCAACAGCAGAATACGTAACCTTCTCTATATCACCTTAGAGGTCTAGGCCAGAGAGTCTGCTTTCCATCTAGTGGATCCTTCATCTACACCATGTGACATCGTTTCTGGAGATGTATGCAATCTTTCAACTGGAACTTCAAGAATGAGAGAGAGGGATGGGTAGAGGAGCCGTAACTGTCTTGGGATAAGGAGAAGAGAGACTCAGAGAACTGTGAGATAGGAATGTGGTAGTGAATGAAAGATAATTCGCTTGAATCTGGAAAAGGAGAGAAAAGGATCTAAGAGATGGGGAGGGCCCTCGGGTGGTCTGCGGGCATGCCCGAGGAAGGCAGGCTCTGAAAGTCACTCAGGGTTGGCATGCCCGAGGAAGGCAGGCCCTGGAAGTCACCCACAACCCTGGGGGCACAGAACCACCCACAAATGTCGTCAGGAAGAGAATCTCTGATTTGCCAGTCATTTGCTCATTTCTAGCGGATTCAGTGAAGCACTTATTATATATCAGTGCCCATTAGAAATTTTCATTCCATCTTGGCCCAAATTGATTTTCTATTTTTCTGACAGAAATTAGGTTGGGATATTCTGAGAAGCAAACCATTTTCCAAGTTCAGTTTTCAACATTCATAGTATATTAGTTTCTGCCGCTGATACATCTAATGTGACTGGCAAAGAATGAATCACCATGAAATTGATAAAGAGATTATTTTTCCCCCAAAGAGGAAAGAAGACAAAGTAGACAAATTATGGCTCACAAAAGTTGATGTTCACACAGTTTTAGATACCAAGAATATACATTATGTAATAAGCAATTGTGTTCTATGTCTCTGCATCTGTCCAGGGCATACCACCTCTGTTGAACATCTCTACAATTTGGAGTGGAGTTTTAGCCCAAAGGAGAAAGATCTGAAAGGAAGGCTACTCTCCTCACTTCTTGGAGAACAAGACAGCCCAGCCCAAGACTCATCCTCAGATGTTCAGGCTAAGGATGTGAGGGGGTGGAGGGAGAAGCCATGGGCTAAGCTAGATCAGCATCTATGGAGACTGAAATCTGGAAGGATCTTGAGAACAAAGAAATAGCATCCTCCTACATGAATGGGAAGCTCATTCCCTGAGCTGGAAACTTCACAGGTAGCCAAAAAGTTGGCATTAAAATTAGAAAACCAAGCCACATGTATTAATTACTTATTAATATTTTTCTCGAGTTTGCTGTTTGTGGGATTCACTTTTTAAGGTTTTACATTACTTTAAGACTATCTTCTCATTCTAAATAAATTCTCATGACATGTCTAACCTTGTACTGATAGCTTAGTAATATTTTTCCTGTGTTGTTTGTCTTAATCTTCCCCAAATTGTGAAAATATTAGGCCCCACCAAACCCAACTTCCTCCCAGGCCTTGTGTCAACAAACGATGCAGATCTGCAGGGAAGGACTGCCCAGAGCCCGAGGTCCTGGAGCTGGGGCTGGATGAAGACCAAAGAGTGCTCATGGCTGTGTCGGGAATACACGTCTGCAGGAGAGACATGGTGTCTGGAGGGGAACCCAACACTAGAGGCGTGCTCAGCATCAGCAGCCTGCTATATGCCCTACCACCAGCCATCTCCTCCCTTGTCTGTTCACTGGCTACTCTCTCCCCCTTGAGACCCACAGTTCACTGGCTCCATCCCACAAGTCCTGAGGTCGATTTTATAGCAAATGGCAGGTCCTTGAATACTTCAGCGGTCAGAAGGCCAGAGAAAGACACTGTCCATCATGATGAGGAGAGGACTTCTATTCCACATTGCAAGCAGCCTTTATTGCGGCAGGGGACTGGCGGCAATAGGGCTGTTGGAACTGAGCGCAGAGCTGGAAGGGAACACTCCACCCGCCTGCTGTGTGAACCCCCAACTCCACCACCGCAATTCCCGCCTGGCCACTGACTTCGTTATACAAGACCCGTAATTTCCTTTATAGTTAGCTGGAGTTAATATTTCTCATAATTAAAAGCATCGTTAATGACACAGCATGAGCTGAAGTCGAAGTTCTTGTCAGCCTCTTCAAATGATATCATTTTGGAAATTTATGTTAGCTCAAAGCATGTTTACCTAAACTCTTCATTCTATTGCTTTACCATTTATAATAACAGTGCTTTAATAGCTTGCCATTTGAAAGCAAATGCAATTGTCTCTACGTGATGATGCAAGCTACATATTTAGTCCACAAATTTGTATTAGCTTTTGTACAAATAATATACCAACTGATATTTTTAACAGCAAATCAAACTGCTTTTCACATTAAATCATATTTGAATGAAAAGTACCATTTGTCTTCTTAAAAAAATACTAGCATCTCTTTTTTTTAATGTTCCAGAGAAAGAAAGTAGGTTTCATCATTTCTATAAATACATCAGCAGTTAGATTGCATGTTGTGAGAGATTTGAACAATTGCATGTAGATAATCATCAATTTCCCTTAAATTGTCTCTGCAAGCTGAAAATAGCCAAATTCTGCAAAATGGCTGTTCCCAGATACCCTGGCAAAGCAACAGGGAGTGGAGCGCCGACTGGCCACTGCGGCGGTGTGAAGCAGGCTCCCGGTCCCAGTGCATTCCCTGCAGTCACGGTGAAGACCTGAAGAATTTGGGTAGACTCTGTAGGGTCTCGACATCCAAGCCTCCATGAAAACCAACCCCTGTGTCTTAAGAGCGTACGATGCTAGGGCTGAGCTGCCTGGCATCCATGACGAGATACCTCCAGTCTCCTTGGAGTTTCTTCCTTCTCCGTTACATTGGTGATCGATGGTTCCAACTGAATCCCTACCTCATTTTACAAAGTCAGTAGTGACATAATTTTTTTTTTCCTGTAGACTAAGAAAAGCTGTTAGGTTAAAAAATGGACTTCTGGCTCTCCATGTTGCTCATTTATATGATGTATGGTTTCAATGCTGGCTTTTCAAAGGGAGGGAGGGCTGAGGCAGATGATGTGCACAGGACGAACCCCGGGAACTGGTGGAGGGCGAGGGGCAGCGGAGAGGCACGCTCTCGCAGAGTGTGCCACATGCAGGCAGGCAGCTTTTACAAGCAACCCCTTGTATTAATGATTGCCGATTTTTTAAATGCCTTTTTAAAAATTATTTGTTCGTGTGAATGGCAATTTTATTTCATGGAGTCTAGACCTAAATAATGGTGGTGGAGGTGATGGTGGTGGTGATGATGATGACAGGAAAATAGTAGGACAGGTATGACAAGACCAGCAGGAGGAGGAAGGGAAGGAAACTGAAGGGTAAAGAAGATGGAGAAAGAAATACATATATGTCTACATATTTCCTATTATATGTTATATAATATATAACAATATATAATATACATAATATATATTATATCATAGATACATTATATATCATTATAATGTATTGTAATACATTATGTACATTTATACATATATATACATTATATATACATGATCATATATACACATATGTACATATACAATACATATGTATACATTATAATATATAATGTATCATAATACATTATATACATATATACATTGTGCACATATGTACATTATAATATATACATATATACATTGTGATGTATATAATATATAATGATGTATTATAATACACTACTATGTATCTAATATATAATGTATCTACTGTATAATATATAGTGTATATCTGTTTATAATATACATACATACACACACATATATGCAGACAGCATCACACATAAACCCCCAAACATTTGGCAGAGGTGGAGGGGATATGAGAATATGGTAGAGGATGTACTCCACATGCATCTTTGAAATTAGCATAACGAACTCCTCTAGTATTATTAATGCATGCCAATTTAAAAAGTTAAACTAAAATAGTGAACAGCACAGTCTTCAGAACTAGGGAAAATAAAGAACATTACAATATATGCATTTTTAATATTTTGCTTTTGTATGCCTGATACTTTGGTAAATATTTGTTCTAGAGGATGTTAAATATTTTAACTTAAAATTATTTTTCCACGACAGTATGAACAATATCAGTACCTAAAACAGGAATATATAATTTAATGAGCTCTACAATCGTTAGCTATTGTAACTCTGTAATGATGTGCAAAAGCTCCGTCTTCATCTCTGGCTTTCCTGACACAAATTCTCCAGAAAGTGACTTTTTTCTATTTCAGAAGTGGGATCTCAAAGGAGGAGCTGAATCTACAAAAAATAAAAGGCCTGGACACAAGTACGACTTCATTTCCCTAAGCCTCAGTTTCTTCATCTGTACATGAGATCACAGCTGTGTCTAATTCACAGGACTGCTGTTGGAATCAAATGAAATGACATGTATTAGTGGGGCCCCTGTGAGCCCCACTAAGAAATGTAGTGATCGTCAGAGGAGGCCTTTACATTTATCTGCAGATGTATATAAAACATATGTATTTGAGGTACCTAAAAAAAAGCAAAAAATGTCATCCTCACCACACCGTGGGTTTCCAGACATCGGTATTTCCTTAAATGTTTTCAGATTTGTTTTTTTCATTTCCGCCGAATGTGAATCCATTCTTCCTTATGAAAGCTCTTACAATGTATGTTAAACCTCAAACCTAGAGTTCATTGGTTCTGCTGCAATCGTTTGTTGTCTGACTGCCCGGGCTCTCTCTGCCACCTCCTCCTGCCCCCAAGGCCAGTTCCCCAGGCCCATGACACGGAGCTGCGGCTCAGCCCTGCCGCAGCCTGCCTTCTGTCTTGCTCTCTGGAGCCATCTTGGTTAGCACTGAAGCCTGTCGTTCTCTTAGTCTCCTTCCAAAGTACAAATTAGATTCATGTTTCTATTATGATTTGAACCGACAGGGAGCCATCAGAATATGGCACCCACTAAGCATAATCCAGGAGAATGAGCTCCAACCTCACGGCTCTGGAACCTGATTATGCCCGAACCTCCAAAAGAGAGCCGACCCTCAAGCGGGACTGGCGTTCTCTGGCTCTGGCAGACGCAGTTCGCTGAGCCTGGCGGGATATGGCTGTCCAGGCGCCATGACCAGCCCTGCCTCTTCTCCAAAGGCAAACATGGAAGACTCAGAATGGAATGGAGAAGTTGCTTGGCATGTATGAAATTGGGATTAAAGACTCGTAGAACAGATGGCCAAGTCTTTCCAGAAAGATGCTAACAGCTAGCTTTCTAGCAGTGTCCCTTTTATTAGATTGCAACTCTGTTCATCACAGAAACAGTTTTAGTGAATTTGCAGGCAAACAACATTTGCATTGTTTCACTGGCATCAAATGATAACTTTGAATGCTCTTTTCCACGCGTGAGAACAGCCCCACACCAATCAGCCTCCTACACAGTTGTAACAAACAGGTTTAGTCTCTGTCTGGCTCCACCAGACAACCCAATACAAATGACCTTCACAGCCACATCTGGTTATCTACCAAGAAGTCAAATCTGAAAAGAAACAGCTTGCCAGGGAATAAATACAGAGCCACTTCTGATTAATCCTGCAACACTAGGTTATAACCTTTCCCCTACCAGTCACACCCCGGGCTTATCTGAGTGCTCACAGCGCCCTTGGTGTTCACTTTTTGCCATCCTCCAGAAGTTTACTTATAACATGATGTGAAGGGGGTGGGTACAGGGAGAAAAGGAGGGGAGGAGAGGGGGAAAAGAAAGGGATGGGAGAGGGAGAGGGAGAGACAGAGACAGAAAGAAAGGGAGGGAGGGAAGAGAAGGGACAAAGAGAGAATGAGGGAGAGGGAGAAGAAGAGGGAGAAGGAAAGATAGAGCGAGTAAGAGAGAGAGAAGAGAGAGAGAGGGGATAGTAATGGTGGAGCCAGAGGGCTCACAGTCAGGACCACACCCTAGCCAGAAGGGAAGCAAGAGGTCTAGGTCTTCCAATCAAAAAGAAATTAAACATTTACACTGGACATTAAATAGGGAAAATGATATCCAATATCCACAGTAAAGCAACGTGAATTTCTGAGCTCCCTTCTGATGGCACAGCGAAAGTAATATTAGTCCTTGTCCATCACCCAGGCATTAATTATATAGGAGCAGGTGTCACTAATTTAAAATGTAAGCATGGAATATAAATTCAACTCTCAGTATTTATTATTCATGTGACCTTGAGAGAGTCGCCTGGCCTGTCAGCTTCTCTGTCTCCCCCCTAGAAACTAGCACCTCCTTAAAATGCTAGGCAGAAAGCCTGGCACTTTGTGCTCCACAAACACCAACTATTACCACCACGCTGGGATGACTATGTGCTGGGCATTCTGCAAGGCACTGCTCTATCTCATTTAATCTTCTCAACTGAAGATTAAATGTGTGCACGTCAGTGCTCTGCCTCAAAGGCTCATGCTCTACCACTTGACTCGCAGCTTTTTGGTGGCTAACTGGAGTTAGGAGTCTCGTGGACCTTCCTGCGTGGGCTGACTCTGAACCTCTGACTGACAGCTCTTAGTCTTGTGCAGAGCTAGGATTACAGGTGTGGGCCACCGGCACCGGCCTCACAAGCGTTCTTTGGAGATGATGGTGCTTCCACTTACAGGGGATGAGGAGGTTCTGAGAGTCATCTGAGGAGGCCGCCTCACTTTACGCCCACTGCGCCCCTACGTGCCCACAGCGGCCCCTCCTCCAGGAGGAGGAGTAGGAGTTTTTTCTTAAATCAGTCACGTACCCACACCTGCTTTCTTGTGACACCTTGTACAGCGCCCTCTATCCATGCCATCTGCTAACTGCACATCTAACGCTAGAAAATCCACTCAGTCCAAAGTCCAGTGAGGACTCTGCTCATGAAACCTCTTTTCCTTTCAACCAGGCAGAGTCCCGGGGCTGCTGGTGCCATGGGGCCCTTCCACACGCCGCTGGAGGTCTGCCCAGGTCCTGGCCCTGCTTGTCCCGGGCTCCCTGGCCAGTTTATCGCACGTTTCCCCCACCTGCCTCCAGTGGGAGCACAGACGCTCTGCACTAAGATATCAATGAAAACGTTGTTATCCATCACCAGGGAGGCTCAGGAGAAGCATTCCTAGTGCTTAGGGTTTGCATCTTGTTTTATTGTGGGATTCAAATAGACTCATAAATATTGGGTGGGGCATGACCAATGCCCCTTCTAAACCAAGCGTGGAGATGCATGTCTGCCCAGGAGATGAGACTTATGCGCCTGCTTGGGAACATCCCTTACTGGAGCTTCATGCGGGGCGGTCACCGACTCTGGCTGGTCTACGAGGCTGCTCCCTGCACCCACGATGGCGGCTCCAGTTACTTCAGGTGTGCTCTAGGGCAGTGCTAGGCTGGGGCATGGGAGAGCTGGTGGAGGAAAGGCTGCTAGTGCAAGGAACTTAGGCTTGTGGGAAAGCATGCATGGCTGAGAGAGAGAAGATGCAAGCTCCATCAACTCAGCCAGTTGTCAGGATTACAGGAAGGGAAGGGAAGGGAGGAATGGGGAATTGTTTAAAGGATATACAGCTGAGATAGACAGACAATGATATACATATAGGTATATGCTTATGTTTATACAGGACATATAACTTCACTTATTAATATCTGCATTTTAATACATTCTGGAGATGCGTTGATAAACTAGTGCCTATAGTTAATAACAACATTGTGCATTTAAAATCTGATTAGAGGCATATCTTATGCAAAGCATTATTACTAACAAAAATGTAATAACCAAAATGGGAAGTTCAGAGGTGATGGCCATATTTGTCATCTTGATTGTATCGCTGGTCCATGCATATGTGCAAATGTATCAAATTGCACACAGCCATCTGCATAGCCACCATACCCAGGTAATTGTAAAATGCACACACACACATGACGCCACCTCATCCTATCAAGACAGCTACGACAGAAACAAACTCAAACACAGCAAAACCCCTTCAGCAATGCACATACTTAAAAATCAGAATGATAGGAATGCAAGCTAGGTCCTTCCGGGCTGTGTGGGAGGCAGATGGAGGGGGAACTTGGACAAAATGCTTTACAGACCTGCCTGGAGAGGGAGAGTGGGAGGAGGAAGGGTGTGATCACAGTACACTGAATGTATATCTGCACATGGCCGAACGAAACTCCCTTAATGCTAATAAAAAATGGACAAAACACTGTGAAAACAAAGCAAAACGCTGACACGGAAGTGAGAAGTTGGAACCCTGGGACTGGCTGGTGGATTTGGAAAAGGATACGGATGCTGTGAGACCCAGTAAGGCAGTTCCTCAAACATTTAATATACAACTACGACTGAAAAAGGTCTGGAGACACATTCAGTTGTCAGGGGTCAGGGATGGTTATCATGTACTAGAGAGCTCCTACCACCAAAGAATTATCTTGTCCTAATTATCGCTCATGCCAAGGTTGAGAAACCATAGTTTCAGGCAAGCCTAATGATCCTGTCAGGGGAAAAAAAAAAATCCAAAGCAGATGGAGCGTCCAATCTTGTCACAGGCAGAGGAGAACAGCTATGGGGAAATAATTTGGAGTTTCTTTTTGTTCTCCCCTAGGCTTTCAGGCTAGATTTGAGCGTTATCCCCAGAAAGAAGTTTCCAAAGCACAATCAGTCTTATTCTTGTCCCCGGTGAATCTGTCCCAGATCAGCCATCATCTTTGGCAGTCTTTAAAGAGTTGATGGCTGAGAATAAAACGAATAGTGGTTATCTCTGCAGGCCTGTGGTGAATTCGTCCTGGCTGCCTGGGACATCTTATCTGCACATCTCTAAGGCTTAGCTCCCCTCAGCCTCATGGCCTCCATGTGGTCTTGCCTCCGAATGCAATTCTCACATCCACCTTTCTGTGAATTACAGAAAAGCTGGCTCACCCCTGAGCCATTGTCCTGAAGGAAGTCAGCTTGAATTGTTTCACCGTCTGATCGATAAGGAGAGCTGTAACAACACCAGCAACAAAAATGCTCAAGAAGCTCACAAGGGTGGACAATGGCTTTCCTGCTCTTCGGGGAGCACGTGTTTGGGTGGAAACCAAGGAGCCTGTTTGCAATGGGATATACTGTTTCCCCTGAAAGTGACAACTCGGGAAACAGGACCCAGAAATAACACAATCCTCTCGCTTTTCCTGTCATAAGGTAATTATAAGTACAGTAATTTATGCTAATTTTAAAGTCACCCTATCTTTAGACTGGTGCAGCTGGGAGGGTGGATTTCAGCAACTCGGTGGCTTCGTGCATGAAGGCAGAGGAAGCGATTTGTCTAAAGGTCACCAAGCCAGCTAGCGGTGGAGACCTTTCTGCCATGGTCCACACTGGGCCACGCAAGATTGTCCTACGGTTCCAGTGACTGCAAGGCCTGGGTGAACCAGGGTTAATGGAGGATGGAGGAGCGCACACCACATCTAAGTGACAAGGGCGGGATCTCACGCCTGTCAGCATTTTCCTGGGCAAACCACGAGCTCAACGCTGGCTGTGTGGCATCACTCACACACACGACACAAGAAGTCTTGTTTTAATCTTGTGTTATGAACATCTCAGTCACATATGGCAGTTCCCCCTTATACATGAAGGATGTGTTCCCACACTCAGTGGACAAACACGGGCAGCCCAGAACCCAAGCCACGCGATGCTTCTCTTCCATGCGCATTCCTGTGAACAGTCTGACTCACAAGTCAGACGCCGTCAGAGATGAACAATAACTAATAATATACTTAGCAGATTCCTTTCATCCTTACAATTTCATATACAGAAGACTCATTCTTACCCTGTATCTTGGCAACCTGAGCACTTGATTGGGGTTGGGGGGGTGTCTTTCCTTATTTAATGGAGAACTTAAAGGCCTAGTTGTAGGGATTTCCACTGGCATAGTTAAACTGACAGGGTCAGTAAGTGAAATAGAGGTAGTGTGTGGATCTCACTGTGGTGTCGTCAGAACTGTCTGGCTGCCGAGTGGCCAGCCGATGGGTGGTATGGGTATACCACCTGGATATCTGTGTGTATACCATCTGGATACCCTGGCAGACATAACTCCTATCCCAAGAGCTCCTCATTCTACTCAGAACAATATGAAAAAGGAAACACGCAGGAAAGCTGACAACAGCAAACATGGATGAGGATTTGGAGCAACAGGAATTCTTATATATTTTTGGTGGAGTGTAAAATGGTACAGCCATTACTTTGAAAACAGACTCCAGGTTTCTTAGGAAACCCAGTAGGCCCTACCTAGGATCCACTCTTAAGACTTTTACCCAGGAAAAGAGGAAAAATACACCCTTAGAAACATTTCTACTCACACACTCAGTGAGCCAAGCACCTAGCATGCAGAGAAGAAGCACCAGACAGATACACGCGGCCATGCGACAGGGCACGGGAGAGAACACGTACACGTGGCCATTTGTACAGAAACCAATGCTCAGCCTCACTGGGGAAGTGAGAACAAATGCCTTAGTTAGAAATCTGTTTCCATCGTGAAGATGAAAAGGCAAATGCTGGTGAGGACCTGGAGAAAAGGGGAGCCTCTCGCTGTTCAGGGGGACGGGAACCAGTACTGGAATTAGGGAGAACAAGATGGAGAGTTGCCAAGGGAGGGCGAGGTACATTGTAGAATGTATGAAAATGTCGTAATGAGAGAATCTATGCTAATAAGAAGGGGGAGGGGAGGAGGCTAGAGGCATGGCTCTAGTGGTAAGAGCACCAGCTAAGCAAGCAAGCTGAACAAATGAGAGATCCTGAGTTCAAACCCCAGTAATGGCTTAAAAAGGCGAGAGAGGGGGAGGGACATTAAAAGAAAAAAAAAAGGTAGAAATTCCTGTGGTGGGGTAATACCATCTCTTGGTATTTAGCCAAAAGCTCTGCAAACAGTTTGTTAAGGAGAGACCTATGAGCTGGGTGCTGGGGGCTCATGCCTGTCATTCTAGCTGCTCAGGAAGCTAAGATATGAGGATAGCGGTTCAAAGCCAGCCTGTGCAGGAAAAGTCGGTGAGACTCTTATCTCCAATAAACCACTCAGAAAACCAGAAGTGGAACTGTGGCTCAAGTGGTGGAGCACTTGCTTTGAGCTGAAGAGTTGAGGGACAGCGCCCAGGCCCAGAGTTCAAGCCCTACTACTGACGAGAGAGAGAGAGAAAGAGACAGAGAGAGAGAGAGAGAGAGAGAGAGAGAGAGAGAGAGAGAGAGAGATCTGCCTCTCTCATCCTTGCTCATCGCCAGCACTGGTAACGACAGCCAAGCTAGAATCCTTGCTCATCGCCAGCACTGGTAACGACATCCAAGCTAGAAATGAACCTACGTATCTATCAGCAGATGAGCGGACACGATGTGCTATGATACGCATGCAAGATGGAACAGCACTCAGCCTTATAAGAAGGAGGGATCCTGTCACTGTGATGAGATGCACGTACATGGAGAGCCTGATGCTGAATGGAGAAACAAACTCCTCATGTCCTCAGTGTGTGGCATCTGAGGCAAATTCACGGACGTAGAATGCAATGGTCACATCACAGAGGCCAGGACTCACGGGAGGTGGTGCTCAGAGGATACAAAATTTCAGTTTCATTTGTCCTGTTTTCAGGTCTATTACAAATGTGCACTCCAGGGAATATAGTTCTTTGGGGTTTTATTTTGCCAGTCCCTAGGACTTGAATTCAGGGCCTGGGCACTGTTCCTGAACTTCTTTTGCTGAAGGCTAGCTCTCTACCACTGAGCCACAGCACCACTTACAGCCTTTTCTGTGTATGTGGTACTGAGGAATCGAACTTGGGGCTTCATGCATGCTAGGCAAGCACTCTACCACAAGCCACATTCCCAGTCTCAGTGACTATAGTTAATAAGGCCATGTGATATGTGTTTCTAAATTGCTAAGGGAATAAACACCAAATGGTCTCAACACAAGTGGATGCATTTATTAACTAGCTTTATGCAATTGTCCCATGTTGTATTCACAAACTGGAACATCATTTTATACCATAGATAGATAGATAGATAGATAGATAGATAGATAGATAGATAGATAGATAGATAGATAGATCCAACTATAAGCTGTCAGTTTACAGTTAAAAGGGGGACACAGGGGCTGGGAAGGTGGCTCAGTGATAGAGCGCTTGCCTTGCATGCATGAGGCCCTGGGAGAAAGTGCCAGGCTCTATCTGGGAACAAACTGAAGAAAACAAAGAAGGGCGCTGGAGGGCCCCCGAAGTGCTGGGGTGTTAGAGCACTTTCCCAGGAAGAACAAGGTTTAGAGGTCAAACCACTTCTCCGGCCTCAGATTCTCATCTTCCTGTCTCAGCCTCCCAAGCGGCTGAGATTATGGGTGACATCATTGCCATTGGTGGTGAGTCTTTCCTTAATTATTAAAATGAAGTTGGGGGCCAGGTGCTGGTGGCTCACACCTGTCATCCTCGCTTCTCAGGAGGCTGAGATCTGAGGATCGCGGTTCAAAGCCAGCGTGGGCAGGAAAGCTGGTAAGACTCTTATCTCCAACGCACCACCAGAAAACCAGAAGTGGTGCTATAACTCTACTGGTAGAGCGCTCGCTGTGAGCTGAAGAGCTGAGGGGCAGCGCCCAGGCCCAGAGTTTGAGCCCCGTGACCAACAAAAAGAAAAAAAAAAATCAAGTTGGGAGAGGAATGTGTGTGTGTGGAGTAACCGAGGACAGCCAGGACGACAGCCGCTGTGCCCTCGCCCTGCCCGGTGACTGCCACTTCTCCAGGTCAATCCCATTTACTTGACAGTTCAGAACTGTGGCATCCCTGGACCCCAGCTGGGTGAAGGTGTCTGAGAAATCAGCAACCAGAAGCTACCGTGTCAGAAGCCTTGCTTTTGACGCTCGGTGGTGGGTAGGCGGGCACTTTTCTGCATGAGCTGGCGGCCTTACGCGGCCTCTGGCAGGGCACTTATCCCTGGTCTGCGGACGTGTGACAGGGCGCTTCTCACAGATGCCAGAGCCTGCAAACGCGTGGGGACCGGCCCTCGCCGGCTCAGTCCCTTCCCCGGGACCGAGTCCACTGAGGGCTGCCTAGCACTGTGTGTGTGGGCATTCGCAAGTAGAGCCAGTGAAAATGGAAATGTCCTCTTTTTTTCCTTTCCCATCGATGGAACTGAGTGGCCAGTGGGGAGTCATCCCTGCAAAGCCAGATGTGTGGATGGAGAGGCAGCCCGGTTCCCTGTCTTCCATTGAGAGGAAACACTGGCAGGTGTGACAGGTGCCGCAAGCCACAGAACAGGCGGAGAAGCAAAGCAAAGCCCTGGACTTGAAGCAGGGAAGCGCTTCCCAGGGATTGGCAACACCAGAGGTAGAGAGCAAGCATCCATGGCTAACCCGATCACGCTCAGGACAGGTCAGAGAAGAAGGAAAATTCCAGGTGCCAATGTCTGAGTATGCAAAGGATCTGCTGAGCCTAAGGTGGACAGGGCTGGTGGGAATCACAGGTCTGTCCTCACGGAAGGTGAGGGAGAGGTAGATGCAGGGGTGACTTCTGCAGGGGGAGAAACCATCAGGAGGATGTGGGGGAAACGCGGCATCCCTCACCAAAGGGAGACTCTCCGTTCAGATAGGCAGGACCACCGCTCCAGTCAGGAGACAAGAGATCAGAGGCCTGTGGGTAACAAATCTAGGACGCAGTAGGAGAGGGGAAGGCTGGGGCTGGCTCCTGGGGAGAGCCCAAGGTAAGTCTAGCTCATTTCTCAAGGTTGAGCCAAGAAAAGATCAGCCAAGTGGTATCCTGAAATCTCCTTTGGATGGAGGAGGCTGACTTCCAGTCTTTCTGATTATCAGAAGCTAAGAGCGATTCTAAAGCCAGTCAGAGGCTGACTGTGGGAAGCGAGGTAAGGGCTTGAGCTGAACTCAGCAGAGACAGGAAGAAAGGCGGTGCTGGGAGAAAGGCCAAGCCTCATTCAGAACACAGGGCTGAGGTCTCAGCCTCTTCCATGAAGCCGACCCCCAAATAAGCATCTGCCACTCTACTGTGTCCTGGCGGCTGTCCATGGAGCATGGGTGACAAAGTGGCACAGCTGGCCTTCATGCCAGCTGCTTTGAAACCCAGGTGCTCACGGATGCGTGCATGCCAGTGTGCACCCATGAGGGAGAAGACACTGTCATTAACCAAGTCCACACTCTACCTCGGCTCCCCATGTCTGAAGGCAGACACAGCCAGGTGACCACACACACACACACACACACACACACACACACACGCACGCACGC
>PVHN010025184.1:0-25372 GCA_004024685.1 Dipodomys stephensi | reverse complement strand
ATTGTTGCATCAGGTCCACCTGTATCCTTAAACAACTGGTTTTTCCTAAGGGGCAATTTTTATAAACCTACAGTGAAAAAAATTATAGTTCTCTTCAAAGTTAAGAAGTTCACAATTCCCCATTGCCTAAGTAGATAGAGGGAGAAATTTCTTCATTTTTGCAGCAACAGTCAAGAATGTGGCTGACTGTTCCTGTTTTAACTTTGATGTCTACAGAATGTAGTAACTGAGTGTATTTTTGAAGATGATGAATTCAACCCTAGGGAGTGTCACAATGTAGGAAACTCATGCAAATCATCACTGCATTCTAATTTATGACACCTGACCTCCCCAAATACCATGTATGTAAATTCACATGTCTTTTGGAAAGGAGAAAATTAAAAAGAAGTGTGATGGATTTATCTCTTCTGTATTGACACAGTACACTAGAAGCAATGTATAGTGGTCTGACAATCCTTTCATCCTTTATTTCTCTCAGGCTTCTTCCAAGATTTTGGTTTCATGCTAATCAGTGTCATGCTAATCAGCTTTCTGTTATTGTAAAAAATACTTGGGTAAACAGACTTAAAAGAGGAAACATTTTAGTTTCCAGTCCATGTTATTTGGTCCCATTTCTTTGGGGCTGTGAAAAGATACTACATCATGATGGGGAGTACATGGTAGAACGAACTACTCTTCTTATTGCCAGACATAAGAAAAAAATGAAAGAAATAAGGGTAACCCAATCCCCTTCCAAGGTAGTTCCTCAGTGACCTAACTTCCTTCCACTAGGCCCTACTTCTTTTTTTCTTTCTCTTTTTGTCGGTCATGAGGCTTGAACTCTTGGCCTGGGCACTATCCCTGAGCCCTTTGTTTGTTTGTTTGCTTTTAATGAAGGCTAGTGCTTGCTCTACCACCTTGAGCCATAGCACCACTTTTTGGTGGCTAATTAGAGATAAGAGTCTCACTGACTTTCCTCCCGGTCTGGCTTTGAACCTCTATCCTCAGACCTCAGCCTGGAGTAGCTAAGATTACAGGCATAAGCCATCTGTGCCTCTTAAAGGTTCCACTACCTCCCAATAGCACCACAGGCCCACTGGTGACCAAAAGGTTAACAATTAGGCCTTTTGGGAGATCTTTACCAACCACACTAAGTATAACTTTTCTCTTTTGTTCCATATCATGTACCACCAATGCTTTGCTAAATTTATATATAAAACCATAGATCTTATTCTTTCTGGCCTTGTTCCCCGAAGTTCTTGTTACTTTCCCAATTTCTTCGATCTTACTTGCTAAAAGGCTATACATGGCACTTGGAAACTCAATAAATAGTTGTTGCACAATGTTTAAAAATATTTTTCAGTTATAGGTAGAACATTGCCTACCATGCACAAGACCTTGGATTTGATCCCCAGCACCATAAAAGTTAAAACAACAACTTTCCCTCAATTCCGTTTTTCCATCTTGCCTATCTATAATACTCATAACTCATTTTGTCTGATGCAATCAGAGGTATTATATCTGTACATCCTCATAGAGCATTGAAGTATTGGAGTAGATCACACTAGAGGTATTTTTATTCCCATTTTCTAAGGAAGGAATATAAACCAGAACAATATTAATTCATCTCTTCCAGGATTTGTGCTCAAGTGTATCTGCTTCTAGGATTCATTCTTGTAAGCATTACATTTGTTTTTTCCAAACATCTCGTAAGAATCTTTACATTGGACTCACCTCATTTGATTTTTGTTTTTGTTTTTGTTTGGTTGTGGGGCTTGAACTTTGGACCTGGGTGCTGTCCCTCAGCTCTTCAGCTCAAGGCAAGCGCTCTACCACTTGAGCCACAGTGCCACTTCTGGTTTTCTGGTTGTTTATTGGAGATAAGAGTCTCACTGACTTTCTGCTGGGGCTGGCTTTGAACTGCTATCCTCAGATCTCAGCCTCCAAAAGTGTTGTCCTCATAAGGTACACAGCAACTAACAAATATATTAAACCTGCAAATAATAACCAAATTATATTATTAATCATATTCTGTAAGAAAAAAGAAATGTTTCCATAACATTTACACTCTTGGTTGGTTTACAACATATTAATTTAAAAAGTGAAGGAAGCAGGGTACTGGTGGCTTACGCCTGTAATCCTAGCTACTCAGGACGCTGAGTAGCTGTGAGATTCTTATCTCCAATAAACAACCAGAAAACCAGGAGTGGTGCTGTGCCTCAATTGGTAGAGCACTAGCCTTGAGCTGAAGAGCTGAGGGGCAGCACCCAAGCCCAGAGTTCAAACCCCACAATTGATTTAGAAGAAGGAGGAGGAGGAGGAGGAGAAGGAGGAGGAGGAGGAGGAGGTGGAGGAGGAGGAGGAGAAGAAGGAAGAAGAAAAAGAAGAAGGAAGAAGCAGCAGCTTACAGAGGAAATACAGTTTTCTGTCCTTCAGCCTCAGTCTCCCTATTTGTATTTTATGTTGTGGTCAAGAATCACATGTGGAATCACACTGAAGGCTAAGACAAGAGGATCAAAAATTTGAGACCATCCTGGGAAGATCCTGGCTTATATAACAGCAACAACAAGGAAGAAATATATAGGTTCTAGTGTAAATAATAAAATAGAACGTATATTTAGCAAGTAAGTCCTTGTACTTTTCTTTTGCCTGGTGGAAGACACTTGTAGCACTGCATACTTTTGATCTAGTAAACCAAGTTCAAAGTTCAGCCATTAACTAGCATATGACCATTATTGTCTATAACATATCCATAAAAGATTAAATGGAGGGGCTGGGAAGATGGCTCAGTGGTAGAGTGCTTGCCTTGCATGCCTGAGGCCCTGGGTTTGATTCCTCAGCACCACATAAGCAAAAATGAAAAAAAGCCAGAAGTGGTGCTGTGGCTCAAGGGGTAGAGCGTTAGCCTTGAGCTGAAGAGCTGAGGGACAGCACCCAAGCCCAGAGTTCAGGCCCCACGACCGGACCCAAAAAAAAAAAAAAGATTAAATGGAGAGAGAACTAAGAACTAATAAGAAGAAATGTGATAAGAGAAAAGAAGGAAGAACTCATGAGTGGAGGGGGGGGATTGCTTTTGTTTTGTTTCTTTTCCATACAAGGTGTCATTGTGTGTAGCCTAAACTAGCCTTGTACTAACTGTGTAGCCCAGGTTGGTCTTGAACTCCCAATCCTCTTTTGAAGGAGATTCTTGATGCTGAACAGGTAATCCAAATCATAAATACTCAGGCTTCACTTTATATGATCCAGAAAGGCTTTCCAGAGGTGGTAGAACCACATCTGTGTCATAAAGGATGACTTTGGATTGTCAGGGAGAGGGTGAGAGTAGTTAAAAGAGAGAAGAATGATGAGAAAAATTTCCTTGGGAAGTAAATGAACAGACCCAATAACTAAAATGAAGTTTTTGTGTCAGGCAGTGGTGCAAGATTTGATTAACAGGGAAAAGGTAGGGGCCTACCGATACTGAGGGCCTTGAATTGCAAGCTGAAACCTTTAGAGTTTCTTGCATTTGGTGGTGGCAAGCTGAATGGAACAATACAAGGAACGCAAGGTGCTTTTTTTTTTTTTTTTTGTCGACTGGAACAAAAACCAGGGGTAGATCAATAAGCCATCAAAGGCATTGAGAAATGAGAGATGATAGAGTCTGAACCAATAGAGAATGACATTCTGAAGACTTAGCAGCTAATTGGAAGGAGGAGAGATTTGATCATCTGTGTCTCTTTTCTTCAATCATCAGTTTGGCAAGGAGAACATTCACTTTGGAGTCTCATGTTGTTTTTCTCCCAGTACCGGGGTTTGAACTTAGGGCCTCATGCTTGCTCACTGGCACTGTATCACAGACCCACTCCTCCAGTCTGGCCTGTTGCTGATTATTTTGGAGATGGAATCTCGCAGGCTTTATAGCCTTGACTGGTCTTGAACTGGGCCTCAGTCTCCTGAGTAGTTTGGATTACAAACACAAGTCACTGGCATCTGGCAGAAATATTGGAGGAAAAGAAAAAGTTGACAAATTTCTCTCTTCTGAGAATTTCCTTTTTGAAAAGCCTAGTTTATCTGTTCAAGAAGAGGTGGTAACTTTGGCAGGGCTATCACCATTGGTGGTAACTTTTTATTCAAGTCAAGAACAATGGAACATGACATAATTCATACATACACAGGTTTTAAAATCAGATAGATTAATTTTAAAGCCTTAGATGATACTTTGGTAACAAATTCTTATTGATATTAAACTCAATATAATGTTAAACAACTTTTTCAATAACACCCAGCAGAGTAAAAGATTGTGAGGGAGTAGTAAAGTGATGAAGATACTTTTCATCCAGAACAATCCTCTCTGTTTTACAGAAGAAACTGAGAGAGATAAGTTATTTTTCCATTTTTAATTGCAAAATACAACTAACCAGTACTAAAATCTTCACCTCCTCCCTAGAAGTAATGTTCTTATGTCCAGGTCCTTTACTCCAACTTCAGTGATTCCATCTCTCTGAAAAACACTTAGAAACTAGAGCATACTTGCATTGTCTTCATCTAAACCTTTCTCTTCTGTTTGTACCAATGAAAAAGAAATACAACATGGGCTGGATGTGTGGCTCAAGTGGTAGAGCAGTTGCCTTACAAGTATGAGGCCTAGAATTCACTCTCTACTATCTTCCCCTTCTGTCCCTTTCTCCTCCCTCCAAAAGGAAACATAATGGAGCTCTCATTCTGAGAATGGCACCTGTAGCACAAATGACACAGTGGAATAGAGATGTTTGAAAATAGAACAGAGCACTAATCTGGCCTTGTTCTTGTTATTTGTTATTTGATGTACTTGAAGAAAGTGAAATGTCTCTAGCTGTGGGATAAATAAAATATAAATAAATAAATAACAAGTATGACTTAAGAAATAATTATAAATAAGATGATGGATAGAACTATTTTTCATGTTAGTTGTATTTTCATGTCTTAGAAAAATGATAGAGGTAAAAACTATGATATTTTGATTTCCATTCAGATGGAGATGTATCATTATTTGTGAGGTATGTCCACCATGGTTTTACTTTAAAACCACAAATAAAGTTTTAACAATGGACATTTTTCTTGTTGAGAGGTCTGTGGTTAGACTAAACATCTTGCTGAACTTGATTAGATCCTGAGGTTTTCAAATTCAATATTCAGCAAATATCAAGCATCTCTTCGGCCATAAAAAATAATTAAGAATTTCAGAGTTAATGCAACTTTCCTGAAACTGCTTCCTTTTTTCTTGAGACATGACAATCAGACATAACTTCTCTAGTGTTGGGCCTCACCATTTTTGAGTATGAGACAGTAAAAAATCACATACATTTTTTGGAAAATGGAGGTAATGCTGTTTTAGGTTTTTACATCAACAAGGCCTTCATTTGCTATCATTTAAGTTACAGAACTTTTTGTTATTAAATGCTTTCTTTTACTTTACTCTCAATTACTTTCAATCCAGAAAAGTAGACACATAGTCATTATGTAAAAACAAAGGAACATTGAATTGTTAATTATACAACAGCCAGGACTGTCTACTGTGTATTCATTCTTCTAACAGATCACTGGAGAGTGGATAAACACATTCAGTTTGAAATCTTGTAAAATAGAAATAGGATTGTTTTAGTAGCTTAGTTTGCATAGCAACCTCATATTGCATGGAGATCTGACACAACATGACACAAGGTTCTAAATAAGGAGAAAGGAAATGTTCTATAAGTGATCCACATGCTACAATGCATTAAATAAAATTAAATCTACTTTTACTATATAAATGCAGTGTCACTATAATCCTATAGACTACATTTCCTTCCTTAGATCTGAAGTCTCTTCCAATGATAGGATTAGAATATAGTACGTAGAAAATGTTGAATTGTTTCTGTAGTATTTTCACTGCTGGAAGAGACCTCCAGAGGTCACGTAGTTCTTCCTGATCTCCAGCCAGGACTCTTCCTAATACTGAATATAGCTGTACAGTGATCTGCATTAAGAAAGCTTTTAAAGATCCCTGGGGTTGGTCAAAAATAGCTAATATTGGCCTGATTCATAGAACAGCATTATATGAATGTCAAAATAGCCACCTTCATCAAGGAAGATATCCATCCAACAGGGCTGTTAAGTGCTAGTATTAGTTTCAAAAGGAAAAGCTTCATTTTTTTCTGAGAAAGGGTGGCAGGTAGATAAAGCAAATGACCAAGTGTGTTGGTATGTTGTTATTGTTGTTGTTGTTATTGTTTAGGTGAACATTTGAAAGCTTATCAAAAAGGAAATATTGTACTGTCAAAGATCACTCAAGGGGAAGGTAGAGGTGACTGAAAAGGAACAGATCTGACATCTTTTCAAATGGCTGCAGGGCTCAAAGTAGGAGAGAACTGTTGTTTTAAACAAGATCCCATTAGCATCACATTATTGAAGAAGCCATCATAAAACACAAGATAGTATTGACAGACCAACTTTTTAAAGTGATATCTTTTCCTTCTAATCAGCTTAGATTGTTAGAATTGATGGTTTTATTTCTTCAACTCCATTAAATTGTGCAAAAGAATTTAAGTGTAGTTGAAACTTCTATAATAACTAAGCTCATTGCTGCTTTACCGGAAAAGTGACCCTTCACTACTGTTTAGACTTCTAACTAGAAATTTCACTAAAACAAGAGCTCAGGTTTGTATCTGCTTTATTTGGGTTTTTGAGCTGGTCTGTTGAACTATGGAAAAAACTTAAAGATATAAGAACAAAGTGAAGAAAATTACTTGATAAAATATCTGAAGTATCACTTGATGTGTTTCATGTTGTACTTATATCTGCAAGGTTTCACAGAGGCTAGTCAACTATGAATACCTTCAGGGATGTGAACTGGGGAGGTGAGTAGAAATAAGATTAGAAGCTTTTGTGGGACTTCTTTTTTTTTTCTAAAGTTACATAGTCTTATCATCTCTTAAATGCTGTATTTATACCTCTTTTAGGAAATTCATTTGAAAATATTTCATTTTTAAAAACAGAAAGTCACTCTGTGCTTCTCAGCCAGATGGTTAGACTAGGCTACAGGAAGTGGTGAATTCTAACTACTGGCATCCTTGGCCTCTCCGGTCTCCTTTGTAATTCTTGATTTTGAAAATGGGAATTCAGCCACTGAGGACTTCTGAGATGCAACTGTCTACTTTTTCGGGGAACCCTAAACAAGACACAGTCTTCAGGTCACCTTTCCTCTTTTCTGAAGACAAACCACAAGAGAACTAACAAATTTACTTGCAGTGTCCTCCTGGACACTGAAGGTTAATGTGTAGTCTACACACAAAACCAGGACACTTAAAGTTTTTCTTTCCCTACCTGTGTGTTTTCAGGGTAACTTTCTCCTTAAATGGCATATAATCATCTCTAAGCCATGCCGAGGTGGCTCATGCCTGTAATCCTACCTATTCAGGAGGCTGAGATAAGAGGATCACTGTTCAAAGCCAGCCTGGGCAGGAAAGTCCATGAGATTCTTATCTCCAGTAAACCACTAGAAAACCGGAAGTGGCGCTGTAGCTCAAGCGGTAAATCGCTCTCCTTGAGCTGAAGAGTGCAGGGACAGCGCCCAAGCCCAGAGTTAAGCCCCACGACCAACCCCCCAAAAAATCATCTCTAACTTTCTGTGTGCCTAAGACATCAATGTGCCCAAATTCCCATGGTAGAGTCAAGAAATTCCAAGTCAAAGAAACTGAATCAACTCTTTAAAAGAATCAAGATGAAAAGACTGTAAGGAAAACGAAGTATAATAAGTTGATTCTGTAACTTTTATTATAAAAAGAACTCAAGCTCTTGACATGCTATGTCTGACACTGAATGTCATTTAAGTTGACTGCAAGTAAATATTTCAAAAAATATACATACTGTATATATTTACATTCAAGTTTGAGTAAGTGATGTCAAAGTATAGTTCAGGTTTTAATCTTTACCCACTCAGTAGATCTGTTCAACTACCAACTAAACAGAGATTGCATCTTCACTCAGGCACATGGAGAGGTAGAAACTGCTTTTCTAAAGAAAAACAAAACTGGAGTGCAAATGTGCAGCTAGATCATCACTGAAGCAGCTTAGCTACATCAAGGAGAGCCTAACTAGCTTTGGTCATCTCAAGAAACTGAATATATGTAGCCTGTTCCTTAAATTAATAAACCCAGCAGAAATCAGGGCAGGTGCTAGTCTGATCACATCCTAGAGTGGACAGAACTGAACTGGCTTGCCACTCTGCACCCAAGAATTGCATATGACTTATGTTAGGCAACATAGTAGCACAGCTAGGCCAGCAACTGGACACCTTTTGCTTGATAAGACACAAATAATATGCAAACTAGTCGCTTAAGAGTTATCAAACATATTTGTACACATACAGCTTGGAACTCAGAAACCAATTAAGATATTTCTTTTCCAACGTAGAATCCCTACGAATTTCTGCCGAGGCCCACTTTCATCTCAAACAGTTCCTAAATCTGTATAGAGTGTAGGGTCGTCCTGTGATTTCTGCAGGCCAAAGTTCCTCTGTCTCAAAAGCGGACCTCACGAAGGTTCATGGGCCTGCGAAGGGCTCCCCGGGTTCCTGCCAGACTGGGCAGGGCTCATTCCTGAGAGGGGAAGTTGGAGAGAGGCCACAGAGGTGGCTGTGGCCAGAAGACCTTCTCGTTCCCTTTTCTTCTGTTTCATCCTGCGATTTTGGAACCAGATTTTGACTTGAGTGTCATTTAGCTGCAAGCAGTTGGCTATCTCGATGCGCCGGGCTCGAGTTAAGTACTTATTGAAATGAAACTCTTTCTCTAGTTCTGTCAGTTGCTTGGTGCTGAAATTCGTACGGATGGCGCTGGAGGGGCTAGCGGCTCCACACTCGGCGAGTTTGCCTGTAATGCAAGAATAAGTCATCAGCCAGGGTGGGGAATGGGGGGGGTACCTAGATATGGAGACAGACTATGAGCCAGCAGTGGGACGAGAGAGTCAGAGCCGGTCACAACGCAGCCCTCCCGGGTTTCTTTGGACACCACTGAACCAGAAGAAAGACACCACCGAGCGTTTCTTCCTCTACTTTTCCAAAAACCTGACATTGTTTCCTAGCCTGGTCTTGGAAGATGTTTAATGGAACTGGTCTGCCTTTCTAAGGCCTCTGGACGCGCTCAAACCTCCGTCTGAAGATACAGCGGCGACTCAATCCCAGCGCAGTCCCGCCGAGAGGGCTACTACTCCAGGTCTGGATACCTCCACCCCACAACCCAGTACTTACTCTTCTTAGGAGCGTTCCTCTTCACTTTCATCCATTCGAACGTGCTGAAGGCAGTGGGGAGGCCGGACGTGGGAGAGACGGACTTGGGATAGGTGCCGGGGGCCGGCGATGCAGTCTGGAAGGCCCCGGGGTGGCCATCGGCTGGCTCTTTGAGACACGCCGGAAAGGGACCAGGCTCTCCGAAGGCTGCGTAATCCACCTGGCCACTCAGCAGGAAGGAGCCGCCGCTGGAGAAGACAGCGGAGGTGGCATAGTGGACGTGCGCCCCGCTGTCATCGGTCGGTCTCCCGAGCGCACCCGGAAAGTCATACACCGGCCCAGACCCCAGGAAGCCATAGTCCGCGCCCCCCGCCGCCGCAGCGGCAGGTGCGGCGCCCCGATCGTAGGCCCCTTCCAGGGTGCACGCTGCGTACCGGGGCGCGGCCGGGGGCGGTGCGGAGGGCTGCGAGGGAGCGGGTGGGGACGGAGGCGCGGGGCGGGCGGTGGTCAGAGGCAGACAGCTGACGAAGGCGCCGCCGTCGCCGCCGCCCAGGGGGAAGGCGGGTTGGAGGGCCACGGGTCGGGCGTCGGCGCGACAGAACTTGGGTGCGAAGCTGAGCACCTCGCCTCCGACCCCGCCGCCGCCGCCGCACGACACGTACTCAAGGTAGGAACTCATTGCTCTAGCCACTGTCCTGAGGGCGCAGGCTAGGGCCGGGGTGCGGAACCCCACCGGGGCCGGGCCGGACCGTCACCGTCCGCCCCGCTCCTCCGCCTTTCCTCGCTACCCCAGCTGCCCTCACCGAGCCACGGCGAGCGGAACGGGAGGTAAATAGTGGCCTAATATATCGGCGGGGAGGGCCACGTGGCGCCGTCCAGCCAATCGGCGCCTTCACCGCACCTCCAGGGTGCGGACTTCTTGGCTCCGCAGCCCCACAGCCAACTTAGCCAAACCTGCCAGGGGGCCGCTGCCCAAGGCCCCACCCCCATCCCATCCTCCATTCCCCAGCCCTGGGGAAAATGCAGGAGTCCAGCTCCTGGGTCAGGTATTGGCGAGTGTGTGGGGAGAAAAGCAGGCTAAGCGCCAAGGGAGGGAGCTTGCTCCTGTGCATCGTCGGGTGACTCTTCCCTGGGGTGTGGATTGATTGTAGGCGCCACAGCCTGCAAAGGGTTAAAGGAGATCCGCTTGTGGGCGCCGGGCTTGTGGGCACTGCTCCCAGCCTTTCTCCTAGCAAAGTTATTCCATTCTGCTTTTTTTTTCTTTTGGAGTCCTGGGCGCTTTGTTTTCTAGGCACTGCCCCTAAACTTGGAGCAGATCTTTGAATTCCCCCGTTTTCTGACTTCCCGACGACTCTAGAGACGACCTTTTCTGTGATAGCTGTAAGTGCTTGTGCACATCTTCACTTCGTGACTACCGAGTGACCGACCAGCATTCCCTTTAGCTTGCTCTGCTCCTTCCAATTGTTGGCAGCGGGATGGGGGCGACTGCGGCCCGTGCCAGGTTTGCAGTTGAACAGAAAATAAAGTTTGTCGCTTGTAGGGAAGTCTCGCAAATTTCCTCTTCGGAGTAGGTGGTTAGCATAAAGAATCCACACTTGGTTGGATGTTTTACCTGAGACTCTTGGCTCTAGGACGCAAAGGCTTCCCTGGGCTGCTCTCCCCCCACACCCTACCCCCCCCCCCCGCCCCGCAGATCTCTGAGGCTTGGACAGGCTGGTACCTTGAAGCAATTAAAGCTTCTGTTGCATCAGATAAGTGCTGCGTTGTCTCTAGCGAGTGAAATCTGAGGGCTCACAATGTTAATGGGCTCACGTCTTTCCCTTGATAATACGGTTTTGTTTACTGAGTGTACAGAGACGGGAAATAAAAGTGCAATTGGCGCAGGAAACGAAAAGTAGAAGGGTTACAAAGACATGCTTTACATTGACAAACTATCCAACTTCCTTGAGCATTTCTTTTAATGTTTTCCTCTTTCTGACTGAAGGAAAATATCATGCTAAAGACGATGAAGTTATTTACACACAGATGTCATGAAAGGGGGTGGTTTCTTAAAACCTTGTGTGAATGAAGAATCTAAAAAGTCTAGTCTTAGTTTATTCAAGTACCCTTGAACACTGGATCTATTACAGCCTCTGAGTTATGGTAAGCAAGGGTTTATTATTATTTTACTGATCTACTTGTCCTGAAATTCTAGGCCCTTGCCTAGAATTCCACTGTGAGACTAGGGGCCCTCACAGTCAGGCAGCCAGTTCCCCACAGGGATGCAGACTTGAGAATAGACAAAGCCACACCAAAATTGCAGACTGATGGTGAGGTTTCGGAAGGTCCTCCGAGCTAAAGGGGTAGAGGGACTAGGCGTGCCTAGGAGCCCACAAAGCTCCAGCTGCCCGGAATTTCTACACCATTCTTGAAACTGAGTGGGAAGTAGAATCCAGTGCTGATCTTAGCCCTTCAACCTTGAACCAGGCACCTTACATTTCTCTGAATAAACGTTTGGACATTTAGCTTTCACTGAGCGCAGATGTATTAAAAGATAAGTCTTTATTTTTTAAATTATTTTCACAGCTGTGGTGAAAGTTGGGGTCAGAAGTGAGGGTTACAGCAGTTGGGGTGGTATTCACTGTTCCCTGATAATCATACAAACAACTACATCCTGTTCATCCTTCTCTTTACTCCATTTAATATCTGAGTCCTTGGCATGTCTCATACCTCCAGACTCAGAATTGCCATCTCTACCTGTGATTTATTTCCTTTCTGTTTGTTGTGCTGTACCACTGAGCTACATCCCAACCCCTACTGCAAAACAATTTTCATCTATAATCATTTGAGAGATTGGGAGATATTATGAAGGGAAATGTATAGAAATATGGAGTCAAGAATATTCTAGTCACCATGAAGTTTGTCTGAAATGTTCAGAGGCATGAGAGAAATGTCTTAGTTTTGTTATTTGTGCAAGCCATTGATTCCCAAAGAACACTTGCCCTTCTGCAAGTACTCTCCATCAGGATCCTGTGAGTTCACTTGGTAGGGGGGGAGGGGACAGGGAGAGGCAGTGACAGTCTAGGATCCAATTGCCAGGTTGTGTTTAATGCAGGAATGCTTTTGAAATCTCCAATCTTGCTCATCACATCAACTGCCCCTACTTATTGCCACCTTCCTTCATGATCATTCTCTGCTTATTCTGTAAGTTTATCTCTGCAATTTCTTTTCTCCAGACCAAAGTGCTAGAGAATGGTAGTCTAGTCTTCTATGTGTTTAAAGTCAGTAACCCCCTTCCCCAAACCCCTGGAGACACCTGAACACATTCAGGCTTGGCTCCATAAGCCTGCAGCAGAAAAGGTGTTTTGCCTGTTGGAGTAAATAAGGGATGGGAGGGTATCTTATGTCAGATTAAGGTAAAATGAAACTCTGCTGCAGTTCTCTGTAGCATCTTCAGTCTTCTGAGGATAAAGGGATCCTGAGGTCAGGAATCCCAAACCTCCTAAAAATCAGACAGCATAGCCCTTCCTGAGGAAAGCAGTTCAGAGTTCTGTGTCCTTCCCAGAGAGTTTTGTGGATGAGACTTATCTGGTAAGCATGCAATAAATTTTTGAGGGGATGGGCAGAGGAAAGAATGGCCACAGCATCATTCTCTACTATGACTAATGGTGGCTTAAGGATATCCTTGTATTATTGACTCCCCAAACTACTTTGTATAAAATCACCATAGAAGCTTGTTTAAAAGTGCAGATTCCTTGGCCCAGTCCCAAAGATTTTAATCTAATAAGTCTGACTCAGGAGTCTTTATTTTTAAGAAGTCTCTTGGGTGAGCTTACAGCAAGGTTCTTCAGAACCACACTTTAAATTTCTCTCCTTTGGGATTAGTATAGGGGGGAATATGAGAAGGAGGAAGAAGTTTCTGTGGCAAGGATTGTGAACAACATGAAAGGTCATAGCTAGCAGGTGCTTGAGTATAACTGTAAAGTAAACCAACATCTATTGAGTGGCAGGGCCAAGAGGTCAATGTCAAGTTCAAACCTGAGTCCAAATGGGATATGGTTCTAAAATAGAGTACCCTAAAGAAGTGGTTATTAGCTGTTTCCCTTTTTTTGCTAGCAATTAGTGTTTCACTGAGTTTTTTTCTGCTTCTTGACACCTCCCCAGCTTCGCTTTAATAATGCCAGAGATTAAGATTGGTCTCTTCCAGTAGAAAGAGGGGAGTAGTAGGAATGGGGTCTTCAACTCTCGTTTCCTCCTATCTCTCATTCAGCTCTCATTTTTTTCTATTTCTCACAAATTATCTTATAAGTGTATTTG
This sequence comes from Dipodomys stephensi, assembly GCA_004024685.1. Lineage (NCBI taxonomy): Eukaryota > Metazoa > Chordata > Mammalia > Rodentia > Heteromyidae > Dipodomys > Dipodomys stephensi. The sequence continues at coordinate 11,877 of PVHN010025184.1, read as the reverse complement.
AGTCCCATAGATGTAGAGGGGATGAAAAGACTCTTGATCTATGACTCTGGCTAATGGCTGGCTTTTCATAGTCTAAGATAACAAAGTTAGAATGCATCTTAGAAATAAACTGCATCCAATTTTTAAGGAGGAAATAATGGTACTCAGAAGTTTAAAGGCAATGCCTTCCTGCCCAAAATGATGGAGCTTTGACTCCACTATCCATTGCCTTTCCTCAGTCTTCAAGAAGAAAATAAGTCAGGTAGTCACTTCTCTGCACTGTTCTCTGCAGTCTTGTTCCTAAGCAAAGTAGAGTAGCTGTCTGTTCTGGGGGACTGTAGTCAGTGGGTCTAACGAAAAGACCTGAGTGGTATTTGTTTGCTAAATCCCATATCCTAGTCTTGTGTAGTCCAACCTCAAGGCTCCTGTGTCCTGGGCAGAGGTACAAGATTCCCTCCTGTCCCATTGAGGTTGATCACCAAAGCCTTGGAGAGACAGAACAAGAGGTCCTTCAAGATGGATTTCACTGCCTAGAGTACAAAAGGCCTACCTAGGTCAGTTCCACTTGCATTAATTTGGTCTCTTTACTTTAAAAATAGGTAATAAATTTACATTGGCCTTGTTCAAGATTCAAAGGGATATTCAGTGAATACCTTTGTACACAATCATGTAGTTTCCCTTCACATACACAACCACTTGAATAGTTTGTGTGTAACTTTTTAGAGATGCTTTATATCTGAGTAAATCAAATCTCCCCACAATTTTAACACAAAATTATAGCATCCTAGACAGACTCCATGGTACCACACTGTTTTCCTTGTACCTTGAAGATCATCCCATAGGAATACACATAAAACTCCTTTTACAACTCCGTCCTATTCTACTAGTGGTAGAATTGGGGAATACACCTACTAAAATTTACTTAGCTAGTCACAGACATATTACTTGTTTTCAATCTCCTGCTATTATAAACCCACATTCAAATTCTTACCAATTAGACAATTCCTGGAGGTAAAATTACTGAAGTAAATGTTTTTGTGAACTGACAACTTTACTTTTTGCTAAACTACTATAAAGGTGAATCAAAGTAGCTAAGCATGGTGACAAATGCCTGTAATCCTAGCACTGAAGAGACCAACGCAAGAATATCTTGAGTTCAAAGCCATTCAAAGCCAGTTTGATCTACATAGTGAGACACACACTCATTCTCTCCTCTTTCTCATGCAAACACACATATCAGCTTGCCTTTCTACTAGTACTTCATGGGAGTCCCCATTACACTTTTTGCCAAACCAATGGGATGCTATTTTTTTTTGCCAGTGCTGGGGTCTTGAACTCAGAGCTTGGGTGCTCTCCCTCAGCTTTTTATTGCTCAAGGCTAGTGCCCTACCACTTGACCCACAACTCCACTTGCAGCTTTTTGATGGTAATTGGAAATAAGAGTCATGTGAACTTTTCTGCCCACGCTGGCTCTGAACTATAATCCCCAATTTCTACCTCTTGAGTAGCTAGGATGACAGGCATGAGTCACCAGCATCTGTGTAAAGATTTTTATTTTTGACAATCTGGTAAATACACAAAATACCTATTACTTATCCTAACAGCATCTCTCAAAACGTTGCTCTTTATCTTATTTAATCATTTCATAGTGCTGTTGTGCATAGCTTTATTTCTGATGCAGAAAATATAACAACTGGTAGTCACATCTAATATAAATGGCCATGATCAGATGTCCAATGCATTTTCCTGTACTAAGCAGTTCCACACTGGGCTTAAGAAGGTCCAAAGTGGGGGGCTTGGCACCCCCTCAAGAAAGACACATGATTTAAAAAGCACAAAAGCTTTTTGACATCTGCTAAGAGGACTGCTCTTTAGTGGTCTAATACCAAGCCCACATTTCTGTGTGCATACTCCTGAGAGTGTCCCTCTGAAAGCAAGGGACCTGGTTTAGCAATCTGACCTGACCTCCTCCTAAGGAGTAGCTCAGATTCAATATCTAGGAAGCAGTAAAATAGTGTTTTTAATTTTACTTCTTTCTGCCACCCAGGATCTAGGTATTGATCTGCATGATGGAGGTAGAGGCATGTTTTCCCCAGGTTTTTGCATTGTATAGCACATTCACTATGATCTAAAGATAATGTATCTCTACACACACACACACACACACGCACACACACACGCACGCACGCACACACACACACACACACACACACAACCTCTAATGATAAACCTATGAGGTAGCTATCTTTATTGACTGTTTCACTGATGAAGCTGAAGTCCAGAAAGATTAAGTGGATTGCTTAGGGTCACAATGTATCAGTAGCAAAGCAGAAAATACAATGTAGATGTGAAACTGAACTCATTAGATTTCCCACAGTGTCTTCCCTTCCTCTCTTCATTTCAGCAAATGGTCTGACTCCCAGTCTGCCTCTCAATTCAGAAATCTAGGAATTCACATCCATAGTACCTCTTTTACTCATCCAGCTGATCAACAGGTCCTGTGAATTCTACCTCCTAAAAGCCTTTCCCTTCAACCTTTTAAAGATACATTCTCCCTTTCATGAGTTATTTCAGCAGTCTCCTTTTTATGTTCTTCTTGATTTTATCTTCCTCCATCAACTAGAATACCCTAAAGAGTTCGTTTTCAAAATACATAACTTCATGTTCCAATCTAAAACTTACGTTGCTTCCTATTACCTACCAAGCAGCTTTAGACTACTTTACATGAGACTTATACAACCTTTCTGTGTCCTGCTCCAAACTACTCTCCTTGTTCCAAGTCCAGATGTGCTCCTTCTTTCCTTTATTTTTTGCATGAATTGATCTCTGCCTAGCAAGCCCTTTCTCCTGAAATACTGATTCTTCCAGAGGCCAAGTTCACCTCCACTTAGTAGCTTTTGTTTTTTTAATACTACAAGTGGTAATTGGCTCCTTTTCTTTATTTCAGAAACAAGATGATAGGCTCTATAAGTTCTGTTATAGAGATTTTTCTCTTCCTTTGAATTGAAGGGCACAAAATAGTAGTGACTCATCTTTGAATCCCAGAGCCCAGCCCAGGGCCCACAGGAGCTGTTTAGTGTTGGTAAAAGGCATGAGGGGAGGAACAACTTGAAACATGGACAGAAGAACCAGCATTTGCTTTGCTTAGTGGGCAGGAGATTAACTACTATGTAAGGCTCGTATCTCAGCTCCTAGCTATTGGAAGCAAAAACTTTCTCCTAGACACTGGGGTCTTACATTTGTAATCCTAGTTACTTGGGAGAGTGAGAAATGAGGCTCTTAGTTTAAAACCAGTAGAGTCAGAGAAGTTAATGAGACCCTATCTCCAATTATCCAGCAAAATACTGGTCTACAGGTATGGCTTAGGTGGTAGAGTACCAGCTGTGGCAAAAAAAGCCAAGTAAGAGTGCAAACCCTGGTACTGGCATAAAAACAAACTTCTTTATTCCAAAGAATCTCTACCCAAGAATACAAGGACTAAGAGGATAGACAGACCAAGCTTCTTCCTGAGGGCTGAGTAATGCAGGTTAAATCATCAAAAGGGGACAAGGCCAGAACTTTCATAGAACTTACCAAAAAAAAAAAAAAGTACCTGTGCAGAAGAGGTGTAAGAAAGCTTACACCACCCAAACCTAGTTCCAAACAGCTCTGAAGTCATGAGTGACCATCTCCCCAGAAACTCATCTAGTTTATCCTTTATATTTCCAGAGTGAATCCCAAAACATTGAATAAAAATACTCATTGGGGGGCTGGGAAGTTGGCTCAGTGGTAGAGCGCTTGCATGCTTATGGCCCTGGGTTCAATTCCTCAGCACCACATAAGCAGGGGAAAAAAGCCGGAAGTGGCTCAAGTGGTAGAGCGCTAGCCTTGAGCTTAAGAGCTGAGGGACAGTGCCCAGGCCCAGAGTTCAGGCCCACTACCGGACCCCCCCCAAAAAAAATACTCATTTGAAGTGGCGCTGTAGCTCAGGTAGTAGAGCTCTAGCCTTGAGCCGAAGAGCTGAGGGACAGTGCTCAGGCCCAGAGGTCAAGCCCCATGACCGACAAAAAATATATATATATTACATGTTGAAAAATACTCGTCTTTCCTCTCTACTAGAAAAGTAAAGAGAGACCTAGTGTTGTGCCTGAACTTTTAATTACACTTTCATTGTTATTTTTAAATGTCATTCAAGTTTATTCCAAGTTCAACAGTTTTAACCTACTTCACACACACACTCCTGCATGCAAACTAATCTGCAAAAGAAAGAGAGAGAGAGAGAGAGAGAGAGAGAGAGAGAAGCCTTAATCAACTAAAGTTCTCCTTGCTTTGTCTTCAAAGATTGGAGTCTCCTGGTCTGCGAGTAGACCAGTGAGTAAGGGTGGCACTTGGCAATGGGACCAGCAGTAAGAAGGGTAGGGAAATGCAGGGTCACAGGGTGGATCGGGGGCAGTCGTGGGTGCCTGCATGTTGGAAGGCCCAGCGCGGGGCTGGAGGGCCCCAGTGCGGGTCCCGGTGTGAGGAGGTGGCCAGCCGTCGCCTGGCCCGCCCCTCGCGACAGCGCGCAGAGCGCAGTCCCTGCTGCGGGGCAGCGGGTCACGCCCTGGGTGAGCGCTCCGCCCGCGTGCGCCGGCGTCCCCTCTGCTTGCGGTTTCTGGTCGGCTCCCAGCTGGCCCAGACTTGCTCTGAAGTAGGAGGAATGGCTGTCGAGAGAAAAGTGCACACCGGGTGATTGATGAAGTCTTAATAGGACTAACCTCTCCCGCCCCCACCCTAGGCACGCACACACACACACACACACACACACACACAGACTCTCCCCCCCCCCCGCCTAGACCTCCACGCGAGCCACAGGGACGCAGCCGCCCTCCCATAAAGTGGTTAACTCACCGTTTGCCTTCCAGAGTGTTCCAGGTGCAACCAGGAACTCTGCTCATCAGGAACTCTGCCAGGCGATCGCGCGCGTCACGTGGCGTGCAGACCGAGTAGGCTTTGTGCTGCGGCCCCGCAAAGCGCCCGGCCCCCTGGTAGGCCGTAGCTATTGTTCCCCGCGGGGAACCGAGGCGCCCAGCCTCGGGGTCCTCACCAACCCCCTCCTTACAGTATCCTTAGATCTGAGGACGAGTCCGGGCTTCCTTTGTGTGTGGCCAGCTCTAGTAGCCATGGGAATGGCGTTGTCGCAGCCCCAAGGGGCAGTAGATGAGAATGGGGGACGCCAGTGGCAGCTCCCTAGAGCTTTTTGCACAGCCAACCCACTTTCCTTCTGAGTCCTACAGAGGAGGTAGCAAGGGACGTGCGGCTACTCTGAGAACAAAAGGGCCATCAAAGGTTCTTCCTCTTCCCTCCCTAGTTAAGAAGGCTCTTGTCCCAGGCCCCCCTACCCTAGCTTACTCAAGCACTTCAGATCAAAATACTTCATTTGTATCTGAATCCTGATTCAAATTAAGATCTCTTCCTTCTATTCTGGTCCTCACTAATATTAAATTCCTCTTGTGATATTACTATTCTTATTCTTCCACAAAAATGAGCCACACAGGAACCAGTCAAGATATTTTGTCATGGGTTAGGCTCAGTGGTAAGAGTACATTACATACTTGGCATGCTACAAGCCCTGGGCTCAACAGCAGATTTTTTTTTTAAGTTAAAAAAAAAAGTCAAGGGGAGGTGGGGGACAACTCATGCTTGCAATCTTAGCTAGTCAGAAGGCTGAGATCTGAGGATTGTGGTTAGAAGTCAACCCCAGCAGGAAAGTCTCTGTGAGACTCTTATCTCCAAATAACCACTCAAAAATTGGAAGTGGTGCTGTGGCTCAAGTGGTAGAGCACTAGTCTTGAACACAGAGAAGCTCAGAAACAGTGCCCAGGCCCTGAGGTCAAGCCCCACAACCACCACCAACAACAAATAACTCACAAGATCTAGGATATGAATCCACATGCAGGAAGAATTTACAAATTTTCTGGAGACCCTTCACCTGCCTCTGCTACTGCAAATGGTTGGATATCCATCTACCTTAGGTCTTCTTCCATATATGCATATCTTTGATCAATCTGCTCACTCTAGACCTGGTCTAAATATGGATTGTCTTGTACTTTCTAATCTGCCAAGGTGGTGTGAGAATGGACTTCAAGGCTAAGTATATAAATCCATCTGACATAAACCTTGAACCCCCAAATAAAGGCATTCAGAGCTGGAAGAGAACAATGAGAAGATTTCTCCTCTGTGATGATCCTCTCCATTCTTCATCCCCCTCCAGCACCAGCATTGAAGAAAGGACTCATGTACCCATACTTTACCTCTCCATCCTGTCTAGAGAGATCTATAAAAGCTAGCCTTCAAAGGTGGTAAACTTAGTCTGGGGACCACTCAGTCTCAGCCCCCTAAGTATCCCAGAGTGTATAAGAATAGGCCTGTTCACAGGCCCTAAGTATACATGTCTGGAAAGTTGCAATGCCCAGAAGTGATTAGGCAATCAGCCTGTGATGACTGGAGCCGCCTGCCTCTCTTCTTATCTATTCACAAAGTTCTGTTCTTTCTATTCTTTCATTCTAGTTTCTGAAAGAATGCCAAGAACACGTAGGTGAAGAGGGCCTTCCTTGTTAATTGAGATTAGCTACTTCTTTCCTGCAGAAGAAAGTTTCAACTAATTCTCAGGATAAAGTCAAAACAAGTCTGCCACTATCCCTTGAACATTGGAGGCATAAACAAACTTCTAACTCCATTACTCTGGAAGAGGAGCACTTGTTTTCAGAAGGAAGGATTATTTCTTTGTTATTCAAACATACACCCAGACATATCCTCTTCACCCTCCCTAATGAAAAAACTTCAACAGATGGAGAGCTGGCTGAGAAGAGGCACTTCCCTCAGAGGCTAGTGGGCTGGTATAGACTGGGGATGGGAGAAAGAACAAGTAATTTGTATAGGTAATCACTATTTTAATACTCCTTAAGGATAGAAATTCAAGTGATCTTTTTCAGCAAGGTTAGGGCCTCTAGGGTCTCTAAACCCAGTTTGGCTGCTAGGGACTGGACTTGAGGCTGCACCAAGGGGAATGTACTTGCTCTATAATCTCTTCCTTTCTCATTTGAAAGTCTGTACAAAGAAATGGTACAAATGGATGGTTAACTTAATGATTCCATCAGAGGCGGATTTTTCAATGTCAGGTCCCTGGATGAGGCTGAAGTCTGAAAGCCAGAAGGCAAAATAGATAGTCAATTGTCCTTTCTTACCTCTGTACCAGTGGCCAGCGCTACTCTCCAGACCTTTCTGCACAATCCCCTGGCGAGCCCCATTGGGTCTGAGCACTTTAGATTGGGTGCTGAGTTTCTCCTAGTTGTAAGGAATGCATTCCCTCTATCTGAGTCTTTCCTGCACCCTCCCATTTTGTAGCAATCCCTTCCATCTGCCTTATCAAGATCTTGCCTTAATTCATATTTGATTGCCTGGGCACAACGACCAAGGATGTCCAAACGACAGTCATCCTTCATCTATTAGCCTGGATGCAAGGCCTTTACCCCTTACTTACTCTAGATCTAAGGTTCTTCAGATGAAAGATACCCACAACGTTCGTGGCCCCCATTTTCCTCAAAGCTACCTCTGTAGAGGGGGGTGGGTAGAAAGAGTTGGCCAAGGCCTGAGCTAAAGTGCCATTTCCTCCTCTTGGCAAAGAGGCACACACCTCCCAGAGACCAAGGCCCTGAGCAAGGAGCTGGGCTTGGCCGTTCCCCACCTCCAGCCATCCGCCGCTGGCGGCCCACGAAGGGCCTGCTCCACTGCACAGCCAGGAAAGCTGTGCACACAATGGCTTGCCTACTTTGAGCGGACCAGCTGCTCAGGGCATCTTCCCAGCCCCAAGATGAGGTCTGGAACGATCTGGAGGCCTTGCTGTGCTCCTCTTTGGCCCCTAGCCCTAGTCTCTGGACCGAGACAGGAGTTAGGATGGAGGAGGTTTTCTTCCCTTGTCACTCCCCACGGTAGGTCCTACCCGGAACAGGGCGCCATTGCCTGAGCGGACTCCCCTCCCCCACTCTTTCCTGGCTTCTGGAAGCCGGGGGAGGGAGGAGGCCGGCGCCTCGGTGGATAGAGCGGCTATTGTGACCTTCCTTGGCAGAGCGGGAAGCCAGCCGAGTGTGTCCCGCCGGCGGTGGCGGGGGAGGTGGCAACTGTGTGTGTAAACCTCGGCTGCAGAGGGGATGGCACTGGGAAATAAATAAAGGTTTGCAACCTCCAGCAGTTGGGCCTTTCAGAGGGCGTTTGGTTGTGTTTAGACTCTGCTGCTTCCTAACACTAATTGCAGGCTCAAGAGGAGCGGAATTTACAGTGAAGGCCAAGGCGGCTTGTTTATAATTTATGAAGTTTTAAATGGCTGTGCCTCGGGTCCAGCGCTCACCCGGGCGGGCGGTTGGCCGCGTGGGAGCGCGCCACCCCCACCCGCACCAGGAGTGACCTGTGTACCCGCCACAGAACTCACGCCAGTGCCTGCAACAAATCCAGCAATTCTCAGAAGTCTCAGGAACCTCCAGAGGTCAGAAAAAGCTGCAGATTTGGTCCCATAAGTTTCCTCCATCTTCTAATATCTCGCTCCCCCCACCCCAACCTTTGTCCCTTCCCCTCCCCTCTCTTTTTCTCTCTTTCTCTCTCCCTCCTCCTCTTCCTCTCTCTAGCAGGGCCTTTGGGAAGGAGCCCCCAATCCTGCACTTCCCTGGAGCCCCAAGCCTGAGTGTGAGAGGAAGCTGATGTCAGCCGAGCTAGACACCATTTAAAGTCTAATCCATGAAACCCTAAGCCACAGATGACACTTGGGGCTTTGCAGACACCCGCAGACTCAGCAGATACTCCTGCGGTAACACACCAAGCTGGAAAACGCCTGGAGCCATGATGCATTATGTATTTTTTATTATTATTTATGGTAGGACGAGGAGATGAGGGAAACCGGGCTGAATCTAAACAGCCTGACAATTCATCTATTTAATATTTAGCCAGTTAAGAAAGGTAGTTGTAATCCCTGCAAGGCAGCGAGCTCTTCTTTGATTTCCCTAATAGCATAAAAAATAATTTCTTACAAGACAATTAGAAATTCTGCCTATGGATGCAAGTTTCATAGAAAACAATGTTACGCCTTGAAAGTGGGTAAAATATGCCTTCGATTGAAGTCATTTATTCTGCTGATACACTTCTACAACATATATACTTTAAACCTGCTTGATAGAGTGAAATTTAGCAAAAGGATGTCCCCTCCCACCCCAATCTAACATGCCATTTTTAAAACAGCACAAAGGAACAAGGAAACTAAATATTATGTTGAGCCATCATTACTTAGCGAAACACAAACATCCAAATAGAAACGAGTGTTGTTCCACCAGAAGATTAGGAGTTAAATTATTTCCACACAATAGGAATTTCACCTCGGTCACTGGGGATGGAGTAGGAGTTGCATTATTTGTCAAACCAAATAGAGATGCGTGGGCCGACTCTCTGAAATACAAAGGAATTGAACCTTATCTGAAGGCGTTTTCCAAATGCCCCCTCCCAAGGAAGCAAGTGTAAGCTGTCCACCCCTAAGCAAGAGCCACGCTAATATTTACAAAGTGGTTCTAAATCTTAGACGACATTTTTGTCCGTTTTGTACAAAGAAACAGGAGTAAACAAGATGTGTATATGTGTTATGTTCCATGAATGAAACGTTGATTATTTTACATCATGGAGAACATTTGTATTCTTTAGAAGTGAACTATTATTACAACGGGAGAAAAAAAATCATGACAGGATTTCTTAGAAAAAGCTCAGGTGCCAGTCTCCAAATAAGGGGTTCCTTTTTTACACCTTAGCTTTTTCATAGTTCAATTCTAACTACATCTCACGTCTTTTCTTTGATTGTCAGGTTTCTTTTAAAGTTTTTTTTATTACTTAATGCAGAAAAAGAATGACCTCTGGACACAGAACAGTCTATTGTGTTTAGAAAGATCAAGATAGGTGCTGTCCTGACAAAGCCCTGTTCCAATCAGCCCACTCAGAATTTTTCTAGATTTGCATCCTCCAAGGTCTCCTTCCCATTTCAATAGTGGGAATGTAATCAAGTATTTCTCCCCAAACCAACTTGTGCACTAAATACCAAATAAACAATTTTCAAAGGGTCAACTTTCTCTGGGCCTTCCATCGGAATAAAGAAAGAATGACCTGCTTGCAAGCGTTCATGAACAGATACACTCTGACAGAGAAAATTTTTTATTCTAAATATTTGTTCAAATAGTACCAGACAATTTGAAATCAATAAACTGTGTCGAGTGGCAAAGGCTGCTGCTGTAGAGAAAATAACGTGTCTTGCCATACACCGGGCTGCCTGACTCTACCCATGAAGGACAATTTGTGGTCTTAATCCTTTACAGCAACTACAAACACCAGCCACGGTTATAACTGTTCAAAACTACTCTTTCAACTAGTTCTGACCAAAGGGACTAAAGAGGTGAAATGTAGCCCCCAAGGCCATGGAGCGTGTACCTAAACTCGGCTGGAGAATTCTACAAATATACACATAAATACATTAAGACGAGGATAAATAATCAGGGAAACGAAATGACTCGCTTCAAATAATAAATACAGGTCGTTTAGTCCGAGGCAATCCTTACGTTGGGGAGGGGAAGAAGGATATAAATTAAGGTCTCCGAAACTATGCTAGATGCGGGCCAGCCCGGGACTCTCCAGGTTCTAGTTCCTCTGCAGGACATGCCGCTGGCGGGTCTCGGACTTACCTTCGGGACACCATTACCAGATTGGAGTCCCTCGGTCCGCAGTTTGTGGCACTGTCGGGCTTACAGGGGAGGATCCTTGTGGCTGATTTATGGCGAGTCACCCAAAGGAAGACGCGCGCAGAGAGGGGAGGCCCGGTCTCAGACGCCTCCGCCACCAGATCCAGCAGGCAGCAGCCGGACCAGAGGGGGAGGGGAAGGGAGGGAGGGTCCCCCAACTGCCCTGCGGGCCCCGCCCCGCCACCCCATCACCAAAGCAAGAGAGGTAATTGCGCCGCGAGTTCGGGTCCGCGGCGATCGCTACAGATGTGTCAGTTTAGGGGCCTCGGGCAGGCGTCCCTGAGAGGAGTGGTGAGCCGAGAGATCTGTGTAGGTGGGGTGAGGGTCGCACGGTCCGTGGTGGTGGTTGCCAGGAATTTGCGCGGCGCAGCTGTAGTCCACGCTGGCCGACGATGGGTGCGAGAGGTGCCCCAGGTTGAAGACCGGCCCCGACGCGGGCGCCATGGAGTCGACGAAGTTGCCGCCCACGTACACCGGGCTGCCCTGCAGGTTGGCGCTGGCAAAGCCGCCGCCGTTGCTAGCCATGGGGTGGGGCTCGAACTCGGGCGCTGCGTAGCGCTTCTGCTGGGGCAGGCAGCTGCTGAGCGGCGCCGTGTAGGCGGCCAGGCCGTACATATTGGGCTGCGATTTGGCGAAAGCTGGCGGGGACGGGGCGTCGTAGGCCAGGCCGGGCACCGGTGGCAGCTGGCCGGAGTAGGCCACGTGGCTGGCGGCTCCTCCAAGCGGCGGGCTGCGCTCGGGGGACTGGCCTGCTGGCGAGTGCAGGATGCCCTTGGCCTTCTGGTCCTTCTTGTATTTCATTCGCCTGTTCTGGAACCAGATCTTGATCTGACGTTCGGTGAGATTCAGCAGGTTGGCCATCTCCACGCGGCGCGGCCGGCACAGGTAGCGGTTGAAGTGGAACTCCTTTTCCAACTCCACCAGCTGCGCGCTCGTGTAAGCCGTGCGAACCCGCTTGGATGCCGGGCCCGGTGGGCTCTTGTCCTCGCAGCTCTCCCCTGGGCAAGGAGGGAGGGAGAGAGGACGCTGAGTGAGGGGGTGAGGGACCCCCAGGAATGGACAGGGGTACTTCAGTCTTTCCCCCACCTCCAATCCCGGCTGGGGCAGGTACTTTTGA
>PVHN010025183.1:0-25358 GCA_004024685.1 Dipodomys stephensi | reverse complement strand
CCCCCCTCCCCGCCCCTCCCTGGCCTGTCCTCCCCCCTCCCTGCCCAGCCCCTTCCTTGCTGCCTCCACATCTGGCGAGGACCGTGGATGCCGGAGCAGGCTTGGGACAAATACCACGTCCCCTCGGAGTTCCCCACGAGGCACAGCATCTCGGGCTTGCGGACAGAACAGAGCAAGACCCCAGCGCAGGGTCTCAGGCCTCCTGTGCCTGCGTCCGCCTGCGGGGGGGGGGACAGGGCCCGAGCCGAGCGGGGCGGGCCCTGCGGAGAGCACTGCACGCAGCTCCGGCCTGCGCTGTCACAGCTGCGCAGGCCCTGTGCCAACTTTCATTTTTTGCTATGAACTTTTCCTAGTTCATGCAAGGCTGGGTCCAGGCCTGGCTCCCACACACCAATGCGGGCGTCTACACGGGAGACACACGGAGCCCGGGATGCACAGCCCCGGGCCCCAAGGCTCCTGGGAGCCATGAGACAGAGCACTGCAGGTGCCCACGCTGTTCCCACCCCCCATCCACGTCCTGCCCCGGGAGCAGCTGATTTAGACACCTACGGGCAGTGAGCGAGCTGACCTGGCCTCGCCATGTCAGGTGACCACACATCACGTGGCGTTGGAGCAGCCGCGGCTCACTTCCATGCGCCAACAGGGAAGGCTGCCTCTTCCTGGTTTGGGACTCGGTAGTGCCAGGCTGACAGATGGTGGCCAAGCCCCGCCAGCCCCCAACCGTGTCCTTGATTCTACTGGGGGAGGGGGCAGGCACAGACCGGGAGCCCCAGGCGGCCGGGCCTGGGGTGAGGAGACGCGGCGGCCGCATCAAGCAGTGAAGCTCTGAGCAGGGGCTGGTGTGGCCCCGACGGGCAGCCCCGCCAAATCAGCCCCTCAGCTCCCTCTGGATCCTTGAGCCATTCAAGCCACGGTGCAAGGTAACACCGGTGCTCCGTGGGTGTCGGGAAATGGACTGGCGGGCTCTGTGCACCTTGCAGGGTGCCAGGCGTGGCCAGCCTGGCCTGATGGAGGGCAGGATGGGGGTATCCCCGAACTTCTCAGTGGCTATCTTCCCCGGAAACAGCCATCAGCCACTAATGTTGTTTTTTTTTTGGTCGTGGGGCTTGAACTCTGCACCTGGACGCTGTCCCTCAGCTCTTCAGCTCAAGGCGAGCGCTCTACCTTGAGCTACAGCACCACTGCCAGTTTTCTGGTGGATTTATTAGAGATAGGAGGCTCAGGGTCTTTCCTGCCCGGGCTGGCTTTGAACCGAGATCCTCAGATCTTAGCCTCCTGAGGAGCTAGGATTACAGGCATGAGCCACCAACGCCAGGCTCCACTAATGTTCTTGCGATGAGAAACACTGGACTTATGGAGAGCCTAAGAGCAATTCCTGCATCCCTGTGAGAGCAAATATAAGGGAGGGGCTGTGGTGCTCGCCTGTAATCCTGGCTACTCAGGAGGTGGGGTAGGAAGATTGTGAGAGCTAGGCCAGTCCTGACACCATCTCAGAAACACAATAAACACCAGCAGACTGGTCACAGGACGGGCACATGATCCAGGACCAGCCAGGGACCCCCGACAGCACCCACCGTGGGTGACAGGCAGACAGCGGATACCCGAGGGGCCCATGGGTCCTCCCTAGATGCTCAAGAGGGAGTGGACCTCGTCTCCTCAGCCTCAGATCCTGGCCTCCACACTGTGAGTAAACACATTGTTCCAGCTCTAAACCTCCCAGTGTGTGCTAACTTGTTAGAGGCTGTTGGAAAGTCACAGGCTTGTGGGGGACACACTGGTCCCTGCTCCCGTGGACTCTGCATCCCGACCCAGAAGGCGGAGAGCCACTAAGGCCACAGCGCAGGGCTGCATGGAGGAAGGGAAGGAAACATCCGGTGTCTGCTGGCTGCACACATCCCAGCCAGCGGTGCCGCAGAGCCGAGAGCTGCTGCCCAGAGGCGTGAGTCGCCACACGGCTACTTGTCCACCACTGCGGCCTGCGGCAGGAGTCCCAGACCTGTGCCCGCTCAGGCTGGTCTCCGGAGTTGCCAGGAACAAAAGTGACTGCTTTTTCTTGAGGCTTTCTCCAAGCTCAAGGGATGCTGGGTAGACAGGTAAGGAGCTCTGGCTCTGTCACAGTGTCTGGTGGGGGCTGGCTCTCTGGGGAGCCTCAGCCCGGGGCCTCGCCCTTGCTGCCCTGGGCTGGAGAGGCAGGCAGCAGGTGTGGTCAGGCTGGACGTGGAAGTCAGCCTGGTCTGTGCAGTGCAGGCCCAAGATCAGGGAACCTCCCTGCTACAGCTGGGGGGGCGGGGCACTGGCAGAAGGGGGACCCCCGTAGGCCAGCTGAGCCCCTGCAGGGGTGTAGAGGGACACCGAGGGCTGGCGCCACAATCAGCCTCACCCCAGCAGTCTCAAGGCGTCGGGTGAAACCTCCCAAATCATGTTTGCAATCTGCAACATGAAATGTGCCAGCTCTGAAACGGAGGGCGGAGGTCAACTCCATTTCTTGCTAAACCTGACCCTCCACATCACCGCATTGGGTGTGAACACCGCTTGCAAGTCAGATTTTCTGTCTGGAAGAATCCTGGGGCAGGCAGGCAGCTAGCGGCCGCTGGAGCTCAAGGACGAAATAACCAAGGCCTTGGCGGAAAACACTGGCACGAAGGGCCGGGCCGCTGGGCATGAGCACCTGGGGCGGGCTGGGAGGGGGGTCCCCGAAAGGAGACAGTGCGAGGAGCCCCTGAAAATAGCTCCTCAGAGCTGCAGGGGGCAGAGGCGGCAGCCTGGGCCTGGAGCGGCTGCTGGGGTGAGCCAGGCGGGCCGCACGGAACTGGGGCACTATTAGAAAGCATCTCGGGACAGCGGATGTCCTAGAAACGTCCAGGCTCTGCCAGTCAGGAAAGAGGAGCCAAGCAGAGCGCGGTCAGCTGGTCCGCCGGGGATGGCCAGCCGCGAGGTGGGGGGTGAACAGGTGTCCGGGTCCGCGGACACGCTGCCAGCCCGGGCAGCCAGCCCAGCCCACGGCCGCAGGGCCGGCTCAGAGGGCGGCTCCTGGGACAGGGGCAGGCAGAACGTTCCTTGGGCAGCTGCCTGTGGACGCTGCAGCGTCGGGGAGCCTGGCAGCCCTGGGCCGCATGCCCCCCACCCCCACCCCAGCATTCTGCTTCCGGCTTCCTGGCTGGAGTAATTCTGCGGCTGCTCCCTGCGTGCCGTGACTCATGGGGGAGATGGAGCCCAGGGCCCGGCGCCACCCTGCACTTCGCTTACAGCCAGCCGGGCAGGGCTGTTTCCGGGCGCCTGGCGGTGCAGCCTGCGTGCGGTGAGGGAACGGGGAGCAGGCGGCGGGGACGGCAGGTGACACCCACCCTCTAGTGAGCCGCACCCCTTCTCCATGGAGACGCGCCCCCCGGGAGGGCTGTTTCTCACACTGGCGATTATGCAAACACCGGCCTACCAGTGTTTGTCACCTGCTCCCCTCCTCCCTGCTCACGGCCCGCACGCAGCGCGAGTTTTCGTCCTAATAGAAACAATCACGCAGGAAGAACTTGATTCCAATTAAATTGTCTTGTTACTTTGTAATACATTGCACACGAGTGTTTCCTAAGTGTTACCTGCCAAGATCCGCTGATGGGAGAGGACGGATGCAGCCGACACGTGTCCCAGCCGCACCCATGACAATCCCGCTCCTACCTTGAAACTCTCAACCTGGGCCCGACCTGGTGTGGGGGGAGGGTCTCAAACCGGCCCAGTGACAGGTGCAGATGTGCACCCCCCCACTGGTCCCAGGTGGGGGGCTTCAAAGGCC
Organism: Dipodomys stephensi; assembly: GCA_004024685.1. NCBI lineage: Eukaryota > Metazoa > Chordata > Mammalia > Rodentia > Heteromyidae > Dipodomys > Dipodomys stephensi. The sequence goes on along the minus strand of PVHN010025183.1, from coordinate 21,574 downwards.
CACACAGCATCCAGCGCCCAGTAGGGACTCAACACACCCTGAGCTCCCCTCCCCCACAGCCAGCATGCTGTGAACTCCCCTCCCCCCCAGCCCTGACACATCCCTTACCTGGAGGTCACAAGATCCTTCCTACAAGCCTCTCCCGAACTCGTTCTTTATCACACAGAGCCTTAAACTAGACGGCGCATTTCCCGATTAAAATTCACCCACACATCCCCGCCAGCTTCGAGAATGCAATCTCCCCCCCCCAGCATGGACGACCCCCTTTGATGGCCCCTCCACCCCTTTCTCTGGGAGGCCAGCCATGGCCACAGGACCTCTGCACAGCCGGACATCGCTGCCCAGTGCAGCCAGTTCGGGGGCTGGCTGGCTGCTGCTTTACTTTCCTCTCCTCACTTCCAACACTCAAAATTGTGGCCTGTTTTCCTGCCCTGGCCCCTCTCCCTGCTCCCCCCCCCCCGCAGCTCCAGCTCCCCCCACGCTGTTCTGAGTGAGGACTAGCTGTCCCCGAGGGAGAGGGCAGCTTTCCAGTCCAGTCCCAGCTCTGGGCAACATTATTCCCCCCCCCAGGATTTCATGTGTCCCAGCCGGCGCATGGTCCTGAGTGACCCCACCCCCCACCCCCAGCGGGCTAGCCTGTGATGCACTGACCCACACACAGGGACGGAGGGAGATCTTCATGAGGAAACACAGCTGGTTGGGGAGAGAACCCCCCAGAGCCGGGAAATCGCTGAGGGACCAGTGGAAGTGGTGATGGGGTGGGCCTGAGGGGAAACCGAGGCCAGGGCTGGGCCGGGCAGAGCTGGAGGCTGTGTGCACACGATCCTGACTGCCCACCACGCAAGATGCATTCCCTAGGCCTCCAGCCCCGGTGTCCTTCCAGAACATTCTTTCTTGTTCCTTTCTCCCTTATACCCCACCCTGTCTCTCTCTCTCCAATTATCAGAGTTTGAGCTGAGGGCCTTGTAGTTGTGTGGCTGGCAATTTACCACTTGAGCCACACCTCCAACCTGGCTTCTTTTTTTGTGCCAGTCCTGGGGCTTGAACTCAGGGCCTAGGCGCTGTTGTTGAGCTTCTTTTTGCTCAAGGATAGCCCTCTACCACTTGAGCCACAATGCTACTTCTGGCTTTTTCTGTGTCGTTAAGAGTCTCACAGCCTTTCTTGCCTGGGGCTAGCTTCGAACTGCCATCCTCAGATCACCACGATCCTCCTGAGTAGCTAGGATCACCCGTGCCCGGCCAGCCTGGCTCTCTGCCACTTATTCTGGAGATGCGATCTCATGGGCCTTCTTCCTCAGGCTGGCTTTGATCTGACTCCCGTGCAGCTGGGATCCCAGGCGTGAGCCACCAGCGCCCGGCTAGTGCCCGGCAAAGCCGGGATCTCAGCCCACTGCCAGCCTGCCAAGCATGCGTCCTGAGCACCTGCTCCTGCTGTGTGTCAGGGATGGCTGCCAAGGGGCCTGCTCCTGAGCTCGGGCAGGCTGGCCATCTTCTGTGCCTGTGGTCAGAGACGTCTCGGGAAGATGATCTGCCACCTACTCCCTCCCCCCTCGCTCTGCGACACTGTCACTCCTCCATCGGGGCTGTGCGGTACCTGAGTTCATCCCAGCCCACCTCAGAGCACACACCCCGCCCCCTGCCCCGCCTCGCCTCCCTCCCACGCTACAGGGACCCAGGATGGCCATGGACACCAGCAGCCACCGCCAGGCCACACGCGCTCCACGCTCCTGGGCCCACTTGCTGCCTCACACAGATCGCCTCTTCCTAATTTTGTGAATGAGGTGCCTGCGCCTCAGAGAGCTTGGGTGAGAAGCAGAAAGTCACACAGCTGGGAAGGGCAGAGCCGGGAAGTGAGTACAGGAGGAGCCAGCCCCATGTCCTACGTCCAGGAAGGGATGCGACCTGGAGTCAGAGAGAGGACATGCAGGGGGCCACGCAGAGGAGCAGGCCCTGGGCCATAGCAGGAGTGGGGCACAGCCCCAAGCCACGCGGGTTTCTGGGGGATTATTGGAGGTAAGAGTCTCACAGACTTTCCTGCCCAGGCTGGCTTGGAACTGCAGTCCTCAGATCTCAGCCTCCTGAGTAGCTAGGATGACAGGCATGAGCCACCGGCGCCCAGTTGGCATGTACTTTTGAATGAATAAATGAATGGATGTCTGAATGAATGAATGAAGTGGGAGCCCAAGCCTCCCTGGTCCCTCTTCACACCTCTTCTAGGGTCTTCACAGCCCCACCATCTTCTCTACTCACAGCCCTCAAAATGGGATGTGCTCCTGGGTTCCCCAGCTCTGGCTGTCCAGAGCGCCCCCTCCCTGCTCCTGTCTCTGGTCGGGGCCGCACTCAGTCCCTCTCACTGGAGCTGCACAGCTCATGCAAGAAGATAGAGCTGGGGAGTGGTGGCTCACGCCTGTAATCTGACCTACCGAGAGGCTCGGATCTGAGGATCACGGTTCAAAGCCAGACCAGGCAGAAAACTCTATGAGACTCTAGTTCCAAAATATCCAGCAAAAAGCCAAGCTAGGGCACACAGCAGAGCCACAGTTTACTAAGCACGAAGCCTTGAATTCAAACCCCAGAACTGCCATAACAAAGACAAGGCTCCAAGTGGTAGAGCGCTAGCCTTGAGCACAAAGGCTCAGGGACAGCGTCCAGGCCCTGAGTTCAAGCCCCACGACGATCACCACCAACAAAAAAGCCAAAATGAGGCTTGAGACGGGGTCACAGTAACTGCCGAGGGCCGTGACACAGCACTGGCCGCCCTGCCCTGCCCTGGGATGTGGGCCCCACGTCCTGCCCTCCTCCCCCTCCACCCCGTCATGAGCAGGAAGGCCCCTTCCACTGCAGAGGCAAGCGGGGAGCACTTTATGACGGGGCACCCCCATGTGGAAGACGAAGCCAAGGGCCCGGCCTTTCCCCGGGTCACCACACGCGGCTGCTCCCCAGCAGTGAGGGCTCCTTGGGGACCCGAGGCAACGAGGCCCCATCCTCATGCCGGCCTGCAGCCCTCCAGCCAGCCCCCACCTTGACCTCCGCCGGCCGAATCAGGTCTGACCGAGCCCAGGTCTGCACGCTGATCCGGTGCAGCGGGCCGGCTGGCTGCTCACCTGACCATCCACCCCCACCCACCCACCTGTCCATCCGTCTGTCCACTCATCCATCAACCCATCATCCAACCATCTGTTCAGCTATTTGTCCATGTATTCATCCATCTACTACCCACCGATCCATCCGTCCATCCATCCATCCAACTACCCATCATCTACCCACCCATCTGCCCATTTATCTATGCACTCATCCATCTACTCACCCACTCATCTATCCACCACTTACTCATGTATCCATCCTTCCACCCAACCATCCACTCACCCATTCACCCATCTATCCATCTGCCCATCCATCCATTCATCCACCCACCCCTCCACTCATCTGTCCGTCCGTCTCTCCATCCATGCATCCACACATTTACACAACCACCCTCCGTCTGCCCACCAGCCCGTCCAACCATCCATCCACCCATCTGTCCACTCACTCCGAGGCTGAACATTGCTGGACCTATGCCAACTGACAGGGACAAGAATGAAGGCAGAGTTGCTCCCGGCCCTAAGCCGGAGGAGACATAGATTTAGAAGCTGCGTGTGTGTGTGTGTGTGTTTGTGTGCGTGCGTGTGTGTGTGTGCATGTGTGTGTGCGTGTGTGTGCGTGTGTGTGTGCACGCACACGCGCATCTGTGTGTGCGCGTGTATGTGAGATGATTGTGGTCAACCTCTATACTGTGTTTTGCTCTGTAGCAGGAGTCCTGATCATCCCACGATCCCGAGTCAGGCCCAGACTCTCCCTCTGTGACCAGAGCGCTGAGCCTCTGCCAGAGGAGCGGAACAGCAGCCTTACGCCCAGAGCCTGCTGGCACCAGGCTCAGCCCCAGGACCCCTGCAGCACTGGTCTCCTCATCCTCTCCCTGGTTTGAAGTCCCTTGGCCTTGAACTCCCACGGGCAGTCCAGACCTGGACTCTGACTCAGCTGGATTTCTGCTCATCACGGCTGCCATGTGGTTGCCCCTGTCCACTCTGAGTGAGGCCCTGGAGTCTCAGCTGTGTTGGGTCTGTCTGAAGGCTGAGGGATTTGTCCATTTATGGGGACCACTGGTGATGTCTGTGGGAACCACTGTTGATGTCCATCACACCTCAAGCCCACCCCCTGGTGATGTCCATCACACTTAAGGCCCGCCCCCTAGTGACATCCATCACACTTAAGGCCCACCCCAGGGTGATGTCAATCACACCTTAAGCCCACCCTGGTGATGTCCATCACACCTCAAGCCCGCCCCCAGTGATGTCAAACCCATCTCCTGGAACTTTACGCTCACATGTGACTCAGTTCTAGAATGGAGGGCCTGCTGCTGTCAAGGCTGGGGAAGGGCGGGAGGGGGGCGGGGATGGAAAGCTGGCTCCACGCTCTGCCAGCTTGCAGGGCCAGCTGTGGGCATCTCCTCCTCGCTCAGCCCTCAGTGGCTGCTCCCCTCCCCCGTGGCTTTGTCCTTGGGGCAGGCTGGAATGGGAGCCTGGCGTGGAGGGGGGCTTCACGGCGTGGAAGCCGGCACCCCTTGGCGTGGAGGGCGGTACGCGTCTCCCTCCCCCTGCTGGAGAGGCTTGGGCGGGTCCGCGGGGCGCTCTGGGCGGCTCAGCCGGCCGGCCTGGAGGGCTGCCCGGATCTCAGCCGCCCCCAGCCACCAGCTCCTGTGCGGCCTCTCTGCCGCCCGCCGCCCGCCCATGCGCCTGTGTTCCCCACACCCAGACACCCACCGGCCACCTGGGCGCTGTGTTAAATGTGGTCCGAGGATGTTCTGAGCCAGGAACGTCCCTGGGGCCCGGGACTCGGCTCCCAGCCTCCCGCAGGGACCCCTGAGGCAGAACGGCGGCGCCTAGCTCTCCTGCCCCCCCCTCCCCAAATAAGGCCTGCTTCTGGGCTCCCACAGCACACTTACAGCTCCAGGGGGAAAGCCCCAACTCAGAGCCAGTGGCTGGCTAGGCTCTGACGCGGACCGGCTCAGCTAGCTTCCCACAGCAGGTGGGAAAGCACCCCCTTTCCTCTCAGCAGACCCCCCCCACCCCCGCCCACGCCTGCCGTTTTCAGAGCCTTTCTCCACCCAGAACTGGAGGGGAAGATCCAAAGCCTGGGTTCAGGTACCGACAGCCCAAAGCTCTGGGGACAATGGTGGCCAAACTTCCAAGTCCCCCGGAAGGAAGAGCCCTGCCTGGCCCAGCCTCGGCTCGGCCCCTTGGGCATCTGAAGTGTGGACAGCAGCGGGCTCCTGGCATAACTGGCTGGTGCATTTGGAGCTTGAAGCTCGGTGGCAGAGGCCCAGCCACAGCTGTAGCTGTGGGTCTTGTGGGCCCTGGGCTGGTGGGAACCCAGGCTGTGGCTCTGAGTTGCCCTACTCCTGACCACAGGCCCTTTGCACAGAACTCGGCAAGCACACGGCGTTCCCCGGATCTCGCCTCTCATCCTGGCTCCCGCACCTCACCATCTGTACGCTCGCCCACTCCACAAGGAAACACGCCAGCCTCTCCTTTGTCAATTTTAGATCCTGCTACCTGTCCTGCAGGTGCGTGCTCTGGGCTTCTCGCCTTAGCTCTGCCTGGAGGGCAGCTCTGGGCTGGAAACTTACAGAACCACTTCTCTGGAGCTTTAGAAGCATAGCCGGTCATGGAGAGGGGAAGCTCTTGTAGAATAATAAAGTGACTGGCCAAAATCCTCACTCACACAGAGAGCTGGGAAGTTGGGGAAATTTCCCAGAATCCAGAGCAAAATGGCAGAGACGGAGATCTGGAGGAAGAAGTGTGGAGTGGGAAACACTCACGGGCGGATGGGAACTCTGAGCGAGCGAGCGAGCGAGCCAGAGCACTGCCAGAGTCGGGAATCGGGGCCTCTGGAAGCGGGAGCTGCCCGGTGGGAGGCGTGGCTCAGGCAGCAGAGCTCCTGCCCAGCAAGCGCAAGGCCCTGAGTTCAAAACCCTCCTTCTGCCAGAGCTGAGACCCCGCAGCCAGCCGCGGCCGCAGCGTGCGGAACAGCACAGACCGGGGGGCTCCTGGAAACTTCCGGAGGGGAAAGCAGAGGAGCAGCTGCGGGGCAGTGAGGGCCGCGCCCTCTCCTCCCACCGCCGCCGGTCACAGCGAAGCCACAAGGCACCCAGGGCCTTTGCCGCGGGGGCCTCCGACGTGGGCGCCCGGGGACGGGGACAGAGGCCACGGCCCACGCGCTTGTCCCACGGCCCAGGCGGGAGCCCCGCAGGGACAGCTGTGCGCAGGACGGGAAGGGAGCATGGGGCCTCCGGGGGGCGTGGCGCTGACCCCGGGGTCACCACACACAGGATGGCAGGCCAGGGCTGCTGCTGCACGCAGAGCTCCGGGACCGCGAGCACAAAGGAGCGAAAGACTCCAGCGGCAACAAACGCCTCGCGCGAGATCATAACCCAGCACTGCGCCAAGCGTGGGCTGCTCCCCGGGGGACGGGGGTCCCGTGCAGGAAGGCCCGGCCCGCCACGCCTGGGGGAAGGAACTGGAATCAGGGTCCGTCTTTGTACGGCTGCCCAGACTCTTGCTGGATAAGTCAGACGCAGCCTCCCCGCGGCGGCGGCCGTGTGTGCTGGTTTTTTTTTTTTTTTAACTCTTTGGATCCAATGGATAGAAATGAAAAGACTGAACTATTCACATGAGTGTAAGAGACCAAATGCTGCCGTCTAGGATGGACGAAGCGCGAGAGAGGAGTCGGGAATATCACTTAAAAGTGATCAACGGAGGGAAAAACCTGCAGAGAGCGAAGGAAGGGGTGACACTGTCCAAAAAGAACTGTGCTCTGCGCCTGACGCAGGCGCCTGCACCTCACCCGTGAAGTAATAACAATAAACGAAAGGAAAACTCAGGGCTGGGAAGGTGGCTCAGTGGTAGAGCGCTTGCCTCGCATGCCTGAGGCCCTGGGTTCGATTCCTCAGCACCTGGGAAGGTGGCTCAGTGGTAGAGCGCTTGCCTCGCATGCCTGAGGCCCTGGGTTCGATTCCTCAGCACCACATAAGCAAAAAATAAAGAAAGCCAGAAGTGGCGCTGTGGCTCATGTGGTAGAGCGCTAGCCTTGAGCCCAAGAAGCTCAGGGACAGCGCCCAGGCCCTGAGTTCAAGCCCCTGGACTGGGGGGCGAGGGGGATCAATTATCCAACAGGAATCAAGCCCTCAGAATGGAAGGCAGAACCGGGAAAGGTTCACCTTTCGCGGTCAGGACCCCCACCGCGGAAGGAGAAATGAGGGTGACCCTTAGGTGAAGCGTCCTGGTCCTACCCTGGCCAGCAAGAACAACAAAGCCCTTTGCTTCCTCTCCCCAGGGGGTCATCATGATGGTTCCATTGCCCGCCAGCCGCCCGGCCACCACGGGAGAGCTGCCAACGCGCGCTGTCCCTGCCGCCCTGAGCGGCTGCCGTCCCCACAGGATCACAACAAGCAATAGCAAAATCAAAAACGAGAACGCCCGTGGCGGAAGGCTGGGGGGGGGGGCTGCTTGCCCTCCGTTCCCAGGACGGCACAGTGGAGGCCTTCGAAGCCGCCCGGGCTCCTCCCTCCGCCTCCCCCGCTCCGCCCCTGCCTCCAGTGCTGCCAGCACCTCACCGCTCCCCATTCATCCGCTGGGTGAACGCAGCCAGAGGCGCGGACCGAGCTGCCAGCCCAGAGAGGGAAGCCAGACCCCCAAGGCCACACAGCCACGAGGTGGAGAGGGCTTAGCACACCTTCGTCTTTTCAGGGGTTTGAAAAGGCCTCTGGGAATCGCAGGTGCTTTCCAGCAGGTCCCCGGGAAGCCAGCAAGCAGGGCTCTGCCGGGAAGGGGTGGGGGGAGCAGGGGGGAGACCCCTCTCCACAGCCTGTTACTCTGAATCTTTTCCCCGGTGTGTCTCTTTCCTATCACCGCTATAAAAAGTACCAAAAAAGAAAAAGAAAAGAAGAAGGTGCTGGAGAGGCAGGAGAATGAGCAGCCGTGGACGAGGCCGCCACCGGCGAACAGGCACCATTTCCAGTCTTTTCAAATCCGCCTCAAGGAGGAAATTGGTTTTTAAGGATGGAGATAAAGGAGGCCCTTCCTGCGGTGGGGGGTGCGGGGCACAGGGGGAGGGGGTGCGGGAGGGGCCGGACCGCAGGCACTGCTAGAAAACGCAAGCTCCAACCCCCACTCGCTTCCTGGCTCTGGGAGACACCCCTGGAAATCCAGGCTGAAGGCAGCGGCCCAGACCCTCCCGGACCCCTCCCAGACCCCGCCCAGCCCCTCTCAGACCCTCCTGGATGCAGGCTTGTCTCCTGGCAGCTCTCAGCCCTCCCCACCCACTCAGGTTCTTTTCCTACCTCAGGGCCTTTGCACTTGCTGGCCTTCCCTACAGGTTTCACTCCTCCTCAACCTTCAGGTGTCAGTTCAAGTCAGGTGCTCAGGGAGCTGGTCCTTCTTTAGAGAAGGCTAGACTGGCCTGGCCTGGCCTGCCCTAAGGACTCCAGAGAGAGCCCAGGGAATTTACTGCATGGCATTGAGCAGAAAGTGGTTTGTGTTCATTTTCTGGTTTCTCAACAACAGGACTGCAGCCTACCTCAGGTCAAAGACTGGGCTTGACTTGTCTAACTCCTTGAAGTGTCAAGTCCCGATAAATACTGGCTAAACAGACGGGTGGAGGGCAAGCAGGTGGAGGATGGCTGGCTGGCTGGATGATGAATGGGTGGATGAGTGGGTGGGTGGGTGGGTGGATGGATGATGGTGGGTGGATAGTTGGGTTGATGGATGGGTAGATGGATGGATAGATGGGTGGATGGATGGATGGGTGGATGATGGATGGATGAATGGATGGTGGATGATGGGTGGATGGATGGGTGGATGATGGATGGATGAATGGATGGTGGATGATGGATGGGTGGATGGGTGGGTGGATGAATGGATGGGTGGATGATGATGGGTGGATGGATGAATGGATGGATGGATGGGTGGATGAATGGATGGGTGGATGGGTGGATAGATGGGTAGGTATAGGTGGGTGGACAGGCAAAGCTTGCTCAGCCTGGGGTGGCCCCGAGGTCCTCCCGGTACCCATGTTGGGAGGCTGAGACCTTAGTGGAGGTCTGCAAATGGAGGGTTCCCATCCCGTGTTGGGGTGTAGATATATTTGGTGGTTCTGGGGCTCACACTCAAGGCCTCACACATACGTGGCTGGTGCTTTACCACCTGGGCCATGCCTCTAGCCTCGCTTTTTGCTGGTTGTTTTGGAGATGGCATCTCAGAGACTTTTCTTCCTAGGATGGCTATGGACTTCAATGCTCTGGATTGCAGCCTCCTGAGCAGCTGGGATTACCGGTGGGAGCCACCAGTGCCCAGCTCGGGGGCTGTTCTTAACAATGGCACAGAGACACCCATCAAGTGGGCAGCGTGGCGACTTCCAGATCCTTCTCTCACGTGACGCCTGGCTCTGGGTCTCCGGGGTACCACTGTGGCACGGGCAGGGCGGGAAGGGGGACCCTGGCTGGGTCGGGAGGTGTCCTCATCCGCTCTGGCTGCCCAGCTCCTGGTCTTCATGCACGCCTTGTCTGCAGCCTTCGGCCCCAGCCCCGTGTCAGCCCCCATGACCCCGCCCACAGCGGGTCCTCTCCCCGCCCCCCATCCTCCCTCCCCTCTGCTCTCCTGGGACCATTTCTGGTCAGCGCCAGAGCCTTCTTTTTAGAGCTGTGATCGAGTTGAGGGCCTTGTGTCCCCAGCCCTTCTGCTTTTCGTTTTCATAGGTCATATCTGGCTTTTGCCTTGGCCCCCAAACTCAATCCTCCCGTCCCTGGCTCCCCAAGAAGCGGGAATTGCAGGCATGGGTCACCATGCCCAGCCTGTGTTTGAGACAAGATAACCATTTCCCCAGGCTGCACGCAATGCCCCCTCCTCCTCTGTCCGCCTGGTGGCCTGCTGGGACGGCAGGCCACCACACCTTTACCTCCGCTCCGAAGCGACCAGCTGACCCTTTCCTGTGGCGCAGCTCCTGCCCCACGGCCAGTGCTTGGGGAAGACACGGAGGATCCCTCTCGAGCACTGGGGTCCAAACTCATCCCTGGGCCGCCGGGCCGGAGCTAGACAGCCAGACGCCGTCCCCCAAGTCTTGTGCCTGCTGACCTGCAGCCTGGCGCCCCGCTCCTGCTGTCCATCACTTGTGCTGGGCACCTGGGCCAGCCCGGAACCCCGCAGCCCCCCCTTCCCCAGCCCAGCAAAGTCACCGCCAAGAGCCACTTGGGGGACCCTCCCAGAATCAGGGCTCTGCGCCCCACCGGCACAGCCCTCTAGAGGGCGTGGTGGCCGCTGGCATCGCCTGGACCCCACTGGACAGGAAGTACAGGACGAGGCCCACCCACCATGACCTCCCGTCCCCAGCCCAGGGCTGGGCAGCCAGCCCCGCCCTGCCAGGCCAGCCTCATCAGAAAAGCTGGGCCAGCACCGGGCTCCCGACTGGACCATGCCAGGTCATGGGTCACACTGGACTTCAAGGTCAGCTGGACGGTGGTAATGGGGGCCATGGGGCTGCGGAGCAGAGCCTGCGCTAGGCCCGGGTTCATCCCTATGGCTGGCAAAGGGGGGGGGGGAGGGAGGGAGAACTGGAAAGCTGCACTGCCCCCTGGGGGACACCGGAGCACTCGCGGAACCAGGCATAGCTGTCAGATCTGTAGCTACGTATCTGTATCTGTCATCTGCTACCTATGTAACTATGTAACTATGTATCATTACCTATCATCTGCCTATCATCTATCTCCCTCTCTCCGTCTCCCTCTCCAGCCCCACCCCCTTCCTAATCTAATCGGAGTCTGGCTGCCGCTACCCTGTGATCTTCTTGCCTGAGTGCTGGGTCTTCCTGCCTGGGCCTCCTGAGTGCTGGGATTACAAGCATGCCTCACCAAGCCCAGCCAGCGTACTTTTTTGTTTTGGTTGGTTGTGAGGCCTGGACTCTGGGCCTGGGTGCTGTCCCTCAGCTCTTCAGCTCAAGGCCAGCGCTCTACCACTTGAGCCACAGCGCCACTTCTGACGTTTTCTGCTTATGTGGTGCTGAGGAATGGAACCCAGGGCCTCATGCATGCAAGGCAAGCACTCTACCATTGAGCCACCTTCCCAGCCCCAAGCGCACTTTGTTCACAGAGAGGAGGAGCGTTGCAGCGAGTCCGCTCCTAGACCAATGCCTAGAAGCACCGAGCATAGATCCAAGCCAGCAGTCCTCCGCACAAGTCCACACACCACGTCCAACAGGCAGCGGCAAGCAGGCCCTCCAGCCCGCCCGCCAATGAAAACCACGGGACGCCACACACGGAGCCAACCACGATGCTCTGGCCCTCAGGAGGAAGACAGCCCAGGGCTGCGGGGGACACGCACTGTTCTCTGTCCACGCAGGTGACGGAGGCCCAAGCCGCCTGCGCCACAGCTGGGGGTAGAGGTGAGCATGGAGACTCCTGGGGACAGGGCTTGTTGCGGGGTGACGGCGTGGCAGGCCGGCCGGTCACCGCGGGGCGCACTGCAGCCCTGCGCCTCCCACGCGCCGGCCTTCCCCGTCCACCGCCAGCCAGGGCCGGAGCCGCGCAGGAGCGGGGCTCAGCCAGCCGGGAGCCGCGGCTGCGGGGCGGGTACGAGACATCCACCAGACTCCCCGCTCCCGGCCAGTCCACCTCCATCCGATCCTCCACGGGCGATTGGCACACACGGCTCCAACCCTGCTTTTGGTGGGGTAGGGGCAGAGCCTGGGAGTGTGAGCGCCCGGGGGGCATGTTCTGGAAAGATACACCTGTTCCCGCCCCCTCCCGTCTCTCTGGGCCTCCCAGTCACCGCCAGGTGAGCAGCGTCCACCCCACGCCTCTGCCTCGACCTTCCGACCCTCCCCAGACCCCAAGCGACGGAGCCTGCACGGCCCGAGGTCACAGACCCCAAGCGATGGAGCCTGCACGTCCTGAGGTCACAGACCGAAACACATCCCGAGGTCACAGACTGAAACCCTCCCGTCCTCCCTTGCGCCACTTCCCTCTGAGCTCCTCACAGCCGGGAAGAACTCTGGTGACTCGGCTGTGTCTTGAGGACCGCGCGGTCCCCCACCCCCAGCCTGGGGAGCAGCCTGGGGCGGCCAGGCAGCCCCAGACCCAGGGCCGGCCGGTCAGCAGTGCCGGGCGGGACCTTCCAGTGCCCGTCACGTGCCCCCCTTCCCCGCCTCCTCCTGCGTCACACGCACACTCCCCAGGCCTCATATCTGGGGGGGGGCTGTGTCCTGGGGGAGGCCACGGCCCAGGGACTGTGGCTTGGGAGACAGGAAAGCATCACATCCGGGGACAGGTGGGAGGGAGAAGCTGAGGTAGCATGCAGACCGTGGTGCGTGTCAGGCTGTGGCACACGAGCTCTGCAAAGGTCCTTGCAGGCCTCCTCCAGTGGGCCTCCTCCCTCAGGCCTCCTCCAGTGGGCCTCCTGCCACAGGCCTCCTCCCTCAGGCCTCCTCCAGTGGGCCTCCTCCAGCAGGCTTCCTTCCTCAGACCTCCTCCAGTGGGCCTCTTCCAGCAGGCCTCCTGCCACAGGCCTCCTCCAATGGGTCTCTTCCCTTAGGCCTCCTCCCTCAGGCCTCCACCGGCAGGCACACCCGAGTCAGAGGGAGAAGGGACACAGAGACCCTGGATGTCCCTGCCCAGGCGCTGCAGATGTGGTTCCCGTGGGATTCTGCGCATGGCTTTTCACGCAGACCCACAGCCTTGTGTCCCAGCCCTGGCCGGCTGGGGGCCTCCAACGGAACGGGCCGTGCAGAGCCAGGGCTGCCTGAGCAGACACACAGGAGCGCACACGGGGCTCACAGAAGGGACAGAAGCCCAGAGCCAGGGTTTGCTTCGTTCTCCCCCGCAGGATGCGTCCCCTCCAGGCCAACTCCAGAGCCAGGGTTTGCTACCGCAGGATGCGCCCTCCCTCCAGGCCAACTCCGGGCGTGCGCCCTGGCACAGCCAGCTCCTGGTGGCCACAGCTCGCGGCCGGAGCTTCGGGGAGAGGCTGTCTTACCTGGCGGCGTCGAAGCTGTCATAGGAGCCCACCGTGTAATGCCTGAAGAGCTTCTTGCTGCGGTCTGCACGGGTTTCTGTGCAGGGGAAGAGAAAGAGACACTTGAGAAGTCAAGTCCTTGCACGCCGCGCGCACGCACACACACACGCACACACACACGCACGCGCACACACACACACGTGCGCACACACACACATGCACGCACGCACGCACACACACACACACACACGCAGGGTGCCCGCTCTCAGCGATCTGCCCTCTGCAAGGAGACTCGTTCTCCCGGGGAAACGAAGCCCCGGTCTTGGATCTGAGCGCAAAAAGTGGGGGCGCGCCTCAGAGCCTCCCTGGAGGGGTCAGAGGGCTCTGCAAAGCGCAGGTGGGGGACTGCAGGCTGGGCGCAGGACCAGCAGGGGCTACTCTGCAAAGCGGGGGTCTTGTACGCTCTCGCTGCCATAGCTGGCCCGCAGCGGCCTCCACTAGACCGGCACTGAACCTCCTTGCCAGGCTGCCCAGGCTCCCATGCCAGGCTGAGAACCTGCAGGAGACCGAACCAGGGGAAAAGATACCTATCTTCCTGGTGATTTTCCTGATTATAGTTGCTTTCTTCTAAAACAATCCAATGAAACAACACCCACAAAATAAACCCCATTAACGCTCCTCGCTCCTTGTTAAGCCTTCTGCCTGCTTCCTCTGTGCAGCAGATTGATATGCAAATTTCACAGAAAATGATAGGAGGCGTAATTAGATTTGGTGGCTGGCTCAGGGTGGGGGGATGGGCGACGCAAACACAGGAGACTCAGCACACAGTTGTACTCTTTAGGTATTTTCCTCCCACATGAGGTTTCCCGGCCCATCATCTTCCTATATCCTGCTGCAAATTTGGAGAAATTAAGCAACTAGCTTTGGGGAAAATAACTCTAAATGGAACTTGTCTGGTGACCGGTCAGTCTCTTCTGCCCAGTACTCCAAGGTCAATGAACGATCATTTCTGTTCAACACAAACCGGCACTGGTACTTCAAAAGTTCGCTCCAGAAGTGCACCGGGCAGGATGGGGCATCTTTGATGCCTAGAGGCAGCGGGACAGCGTTCACCCTTTCTACAGAACAGAGTTCCCTAGTGTGGAAAGGGTGGGGCGCAGCCATGAGCCTGGAACTACATTTCCCAGCAGCCTTTGCAACTGGATGCTACCATGTGATACGTTCCCACCAATGGGATATGAGTGCCACAGGGAGGGCCGAGCACTTCCAAACCCAGGCTCTTAGGCATGCTGTGTTTTATCCTCTCCTCCTTTTCCTGCTTAAGGCTCAGGACTCCTCGTCCCAAAGTTAAGGTGTTCACAGGCACCCACAGGGTCCTTGTACTACACCGTGCACAAGAATCATGCACGGTGCATTTTATGAGCAAGAATGAAGCAAGGAGCGCAGGTGGCCACACTTGTGGTCTTCCCCACAGGCAGGGCAAAGGGGTCCCGAGACGCCGTTCCCGCCGGCCGCTCCACGGCAACACTGCCCCAAGACGCCAGTAAGTAGACTGCTGAAGACTGCTGTCATTTTCTTACACTGTTATATAAAGAAGAGCCTTCGGATAAAATCATCAGGCTGCAGGACTAAACCAGTTAATAATACAGACAAAATTGATAATACCACATAGGTAATACTATAGATGATAATAATAGTATCTTTCTTCTGCTTAGACCCACCACCTCTGTCCTGCCTCTGTTTGGGCCTTTCTCTGTTCCCTCCAGCTAAGGACAGCCACTCCAGGCAGGGCGCTGCATGGACTTTCTGCACACCTTTTCCCCAGAAACTGGGCACCCACATGTGGCTCGGCCTGGGACAGGCATCAGGCCAGTCTCTGGGGCCCCACCCTTCCCACGGCCCCCACACCGGATGAACTGGCGTCTCCCGCGGTCATCTGTAGCCCTGCAGCTGAGCGCGGTGAGCGCGGCCTCCTCTGGTGCCTGCCATAGCGAATGGACGCGGGCGATGGACAGGGACCCTGTGCGGACGGCAGGGAGAGCACGGGCCCGCAGCCCAGCAGCCTTGGTGGGAGAGAGCCGGGGAGCGGGGCAGGGCCTTGCAGGCCGCCGCCCGGTGACCACGAGGGCCACTCCTCAGCTCCCCTGGCTTTCATCTGCGGGAACACGGTCACCGGCAGTTCACGCTCTCCCTAGCGGGCGATGTTTCTGCCCTGGGCCTGAGGGACCATGGCATCCTGGGTGGAGCTGTCCCTGCGGGCTGTTCCCTGGGAAGGACACAGGATGGCCAGAATGAGAACCACCTTGGTTGTTTGTTGTTCCATGCCACACAGACTGCGCGTGCTCGTCTCTGCAGCCTGCCCAGCGCGGGCCGCCCAGTCCTCTCCGCACGTGGCCCTCTCGGCCTGGCCCTCCCCGCCACGCTCACGCCCCCCCCCCCTGGGCTCCATGCTGCCGGCAGAGCTGCCTCACAAGGGCGGGAGGGCAAACCGGGCAGAACCAGGGCAAAGATGGGCTTGGGACCTGAGAAGATGCCTGTCCTTGAAGCCCCTACTAGAAGACAGGAACGAGTCCACGACGCACAGACGGAGCCTGGCCCGGCACCCACGCACCCTGCCTGCCGCTGGAAGGAAGCGCCTGCCAGGGTCAAAGGAGGCGGTGAGGAAACCGGCCCCGAGTGGGCAAGTCACTCCCTGCCTCGGGAGCCACAGAGGAGCCGCGCAGAGCCAGGTCCAAGCTCCTGCCCAGGCCCGCGTCACCGCGCCAAGCCAATGCGCCCGGCAGCAGGCGCTCAGCCGTGAGGGCAGACCAGAGCGCCAGGAGCGGCGTCAGCCGTGAGGGCAGACCAGAGCGCCAGGAGCGGCGTCAGTCGCCAGACCACCGGCAGTGGCTTCCTCTCCCCACTCCCCTGTCCACCCCTCTCCTCATCAATGGATTTGGTTTCCACCATAAACAGAGCACACTCCAAGCAGCTGAGAGTCCTCGGGGCTCTGCCCCCCCTCTTCCCCACGCCACTCCCTGCCGAGTAACCTTTGCTTCCTGACTGCCATGAGTTGAGTTTACCACAAGGCCTTTGTACTTGCTATGCTCTTTCCCTGTTTACACGTCCCTATGCAGCCGACTCCCCGTGGCTCCTGTGCGGCAGCCTGGCTGTTGTGGGGCAGAGGACGGGGGGATCAACATCTTGAGAATGAATTCACTGCATTTCCCTAGGCTGATGGCCAGTGTGCATACTGCCCAGTACCCAGGAGCACACTGCACAGTACTCGGAATACACTGCACAGTACCCAGGAGCACCCTGCACAGTGCCCGGGAGCACCCTGCACAGTACCCAGGAGCACCCTGAACAGTATCCAGGAGCACACTGCACAGTACCCAGGAGCACACTGCACAGTACCCGGGAGCACCCTGAACAGTACCCAGGAGCACACTGCACAGTACTCGGAGCATACTGCACAGTACACAGGAGCACCCTGCACAGTACCCGGGAGCACCCTGAACAGTACCTGGGAGCACACTGAACAGTACCTGGGAGCACCCTGAACAGTACCTGGGAGTACCCTGAACAGTACCCAGAAGCACACTGCACAGTACACAAGAGCACCCTGAACAGTACCTGGGAGCACACTGAACAGTACCTGGGAGCACACTGCACAGTACCTGGGAGCACCCTGAACAGTACCCGGGAGCACCCTGAACAGTACCCAGGAGCACCTGAGCAGTACCCAGGAGCACACTGCACAGTACCTGGGAGCACATTGCACAGTACCCGGGAGCACCCTGAACAGTACATGGGAGCACATTGCACAGTACCCAGGTGCACACAGTGCACACTGCACAGTACCTGGAACACACTGCACAGTACCCAGCAGCACAGTACGCAGTACCCAGGAGCACCCTGAACAGTACTCGGGAGCACCCTGAACAGTACACAGGAGTACATTGCACAGTACCCAGGTGCACACAGTGCACACTGCCCAGTACCCAGGAACACATTGTCCAGCACCCTGGAGCACAGTGCCCAGTACCCAGGAGCACACTGCATAGTACCAGTGTGCACACTGCACAGCATGCTCAACTAACACCCCCAGGACTACTGCAGCAGCCTGCAGCCCCGCTGCAAGCCGAGGTACTGAGTTTCAGCCCTGGCTGGGGCGGTGCTCAGGTGAGACCATCCCATGGTACCCCGTGTCCACAGCGGTGCTCAAGCTAATGCTAGTGCTCAACCCCGGAGCTGGAGAGCGGTCTGGAGAAATCTACACGGCGCCAGCATGTCATCCAGGAGAACAAACCAAGAACCCCCCCCCCCAACCCCGGGTTCGTGGAAGGCAGTGGTGGCCTCTGGGTGTCAGCAGTTAACACAACCCTTCACGCAGCTCTGCGAAGCGACCGAGACGGGGCACCGGGAGACTGCATGGCCTCTGCCTCCGGCCCTCTGAAAGCCCAGGGATTTCTGCAGGAGGCTGGGAGAGGCGGCTGCAGAGCTAGGACCGACCCCGACACGAGGTGGCAGCGAGGCCCACGGACGCGTGAGCCTTCCCTCAGGCCGCGGCCCACGCAGGTCCTCGCTCGTGGTGTTCTTGGCAGGGCACAGGCCAGGGGCAGATGCAGAGCCACGCGGCGTTTGCTCTGCCCGGTGGGCACGGATGGGGCCCGTGCAGGCTGGGCTGGAGCTCACCGCCGAGCCCCTGGCAGCGGCCTGTATCCACACAGGAACCGTCCGTCCCCGGCTGCCTGAGCCGGGCAGGACATGGGCCGAGAGCCTCGGTTTCCCCATCTGTTAGGTGGCCACGGCGCAGTCTACACAGCGGAGTTGTTGTGAGGGTGGAGACGGAGTCTCGCGTCTAGCCGCCCCTCCCTGGCCTGAGAACTCTGTCTCTGTGGGAGCCTGCCTTGGACTTCCCGGCTCTCGGCTCCCTTTGAAAACATCCCTGGCCGTTGGGCGGGAGAGGGACTCCCCCTTCCTGGCATCTGCCCTGCTTCGAGGGGGTGAGAGGCGGCCTGTGCCCACCCAGTGCTGCCCCTGCCCGTCTGAGTAGTGGGCACATCTACCCACGTGAGATACTGCCGCTGGGGGTGCGGGGCAGAAGGCGGGCTGGGCGGGTCAGGTGGCAGATGGGAGGCCCGGGCAGCCTGGAGACCTTCGCCGTCCTGGCTTTCCCCAGTCCCCACCACCCCTGCTTCCTGCCCAGTAACTTCTTTCTAAAGTCAGAGAGGCCGTGGGCTTCCTTGACGCAGGGAGACAGAGCTGGGTGTCTGGGGGGCACCGGTGTGCGGGGCTGGCAGAGGTCACACCCGGCCCAGGGAAAAGCCAAGCCCTTGGGGTGCCCGGGGGCCAAGCAAGACTGGAGGGTGGAAAGACACTGAGTTGGAAGGCAGGCCCAGAGGTTCTGGGCCGCATTCTGGGCCCTGGACAGCTGGGGGACGTGAGGCCCCCCAGGAGAGGACAGGGGTCAGGACTTCAGCCACTCCAGCAGGACACAGAGCTCCGATCACCAGCCACTCCCTCAGACGCCAGGTACTCGCAGAGCACCTTCCGGGTAGCTAGTGCTGACCGAGCAAGGACAGGGGAGAGTGAGAAGCCTGCGTTTGGAACGCCCGATGGGCCACTCTGACCACATGGTACAGCGTTAATGCTCACAGGTTCATCTTCTTACAGCAGCTGGACTCGGGGCTTCCTGGGCCGGCCCCACGGGGGCGGGGCTGTGTCCTCCTCTCTCCAGGCTCTGGCCTCCTTCCCCAAGTAGCCTCTAGAGTCCCCCAAGCCCCAAGTCCCACCTTTCCTCCAGCCTCTGGCTGGCAATGGTCCCTCATACGACTCTCAACTCATTCCTCCTTTAGGGAGATCTGGGGGACCACAATTCTGCCTACCACGGCCACAGATACCATAGCCACAGATCACGCTGCCAACGGCCACAGGTGCAGAGGCCACGGCCACGGCGGCCAGATAAGTAGTCCACGTGATGGGTCAGGGGATTTGGGAAAGGAAACCAGGCCTCCCACTGACTGCACTGGCGGCCACACACCAGGCCTGACCTCCTACCCCAGTCACATGACAGGCAACTACACCATCACTTCCTGTTGGCTCCCAGCTCCTGGGAACATGGCACACAGCCCCATGGGTGCCCGCGTCTGTGGGGTGTGGGCTCTAGGGGTGCTGGGGACGCAGCCCCAAGTCCACGTTTCTGGTTACAAGCTCACAGCAGAAGCAGCACGTTTTCTCAAGAATCCCATGCTTTGAATGGCCGATGGGGAAGTACCAGTCCCCACCTACCCAGGGTGCGCATGTCAGCACACCCTGAACCCTGGCACCAGCCCAGCACCAAATGCAAGGCCCCCAGAGACCAGAGGCACACGAAGAGGGCTGCCGCAGCGTTCTCCAATAAACAGAAGCCGATCCTCATCCTCCACTCTGCTCCCTGCCCTCGGCCAAGTGCTGGCTGGGCTCTACGGTCCTGTTCCCGAACCCCAGGAAGGCTGCTTGGTGACCCTCACTTTTACAGCAGTGTCCCTCCGGGGCGCCCCTCACACGGCACGGTTTATTTGTGGATGGAGAGGCCCACACCGCTGGAGGCGTGGCTCAGTGGCAGAGCGCCTGCTTACCAAGCCTGAGACTCTGTTCAGCACTACCCCAAGGACAGAGCACTCAGCAAGCCATGGGATGGGAGATGGGCAGCCAGGAGCCCCAGGCCGTGGGCCGGGCCCAGCTAGGGGCTGGCGTGCCGATGCAGGGGACCCTGGCGGGGGAAGTCACCTCCTGGGTGGTGAGCAGGTGCATGGCCTGCAGAGCTTCCGGAGGTGGGAAGGGGGAACCCGTGAGCAGGCAGGGGCTCAGCTCTGGGGCGGGAAGAAGATGGCCCTGGGGGAAGCAGGGAACCGGAGCAGATTCTGAGAGGGAGCTGCTGAGAGCAAGCAAGTGCACTGCGTGCTGCTGGGCCTCTAAGCCGTGCGCTGAATAAACCTCTTCTCCTCGCCATGGTAACCAGAACAGGGCTGGTGCACCCCGGAAGCCGGGCTGGAGGAAGGGGCCAGGGAGGGCGGCGGGCAAAGGTCCCCGGGACGGTGAGGGACGGCCAGAGAGGGGTGACCACAGGTCCCCAGTGAGGGACGGCCAGGGAGGGGTGACCACAGGTCCCCAGGACGGGAGGGACGGCCAGGGAGGGGTGACCACAGGTCCCCAGGATGGGAGGGACGGCCAGGGAGGGGTGACCACAGGTCCCCAGTGAGGGACGGCCAGGGAGGGGTGACCACAGGTCCCCAGGATGGGAGGGACGGCCAGGGAGGGGTGACCACAGGTCCCCAGTGAGGGACGGCCAGGGAGGGGTGACCACAGGTCCCCAGGATGGGAGGGACGGCCAGGGAGGGGTGACCACAGGTCCCGGGGTGGTGAGGGACGGCCCTCGCAGCTGTGGTTTGATCTGCCCACACCCATCATCCACACCACCTGTGCCAAGCCCGCTGTCCTCAGGGTTCACGGCACCTTCCAATGTCCCTGCCCTCCCACAAGCCCTCCCCGGGCCTCAGCCTCTGCGTGTGAAGGTTTCTCCCATCCGCGCTGGGCGACGGCTCCTGCCCTGCTCCACACGTGCTCCGCCCATGCCACACGCCGTGGCCCTGGGCACCTGCTACCCAGCACACTCAGCCCTCTCTCTGCCATGGGGTGGGGGAGCCAGGCCCAGGCTCCGCCTCCTGCCTCCCTGCTGGGTGGGCCAGCCAGGCCCTGGCCAATGAGATGCGAGCAGGGTCTGCTGGGCGGGGCTTCCCTCCCAGCCTTGTAACCCCCCCACACACACACCCCCTCCCCGTCTCTGAGCAGGCTGAGGGCCTGGAGGAGGAGAAGATGGACAGAGCGGCAAAGGTGAAGGCTTGTGAATTCAGACGGTGGCTCCTAAGGTCTCTGTTCTCACAGCCAGACACCGTTCTGGCTGCAGGGCCGCTCCCTGTCCTGTTCAGTCTCTGGCCGCCCCAGGGCACGGGCCCTGGCATTGCAAAAACTGCTAACATAGGGAAACTGAGGCCCAGAGGCTTGGGGTGATGGCCAATGCCCTACGGTGATGAAGCGATGGGTCGACCGCCAGCTTGCTCCATCACTGCTCTAACTGTCGGGAGAGGAGAAAACCGGGGCGGGGTGACTGGGTCACCCCAAGGTCACATGGCCTGGACTGCCGGACCGGGATGCGCACACCAGGGCCACAGCCCTGCCTCCGCTGGAGGTCTCCTCTGGAATCTCAGTGGAAACAGTAACTCCTACACGGTCTATGGCGGGGAGGGGAGGGCCGCCCAAAATACTGCCTTCCTCTGAAAGGAGCTGGATTCGCACGCAGCCCCCCAGCCCCGGCGCCGTCCCCTTCCCGCCTCCTGGGCTCCCGCTTGCTCTGGAGCCCTGTGGACCCCTCTCGCAAGGGCACCCGGCCTGTTGTGGCAGGAGCCCAGCTCTGCCCAGCTCTGCCCAGCTCACCATCCTGGACAGGCACAGCTGAGGATGCCTGGGGGGAGAGGGGGCAGCTGAGGACGCCTGGGGGGGAGGGGCACAGCCAA